>CM068829.1:110980179-111027679 GCA_028554795.2 Sinohyriopsis cumingii | reverse complement strand
TGGGTTCGATCCCCGGCTGAGTCATACAAAAGTCTTATAAAAATGGTACTAACAGCTGCCTCGCTTGGCACTCAGCATTGAGAGGTTAGTGCTAGGACTAGTTAACCTGGTTCAGGATAATGTGACTGGGTGGGACATCATGCTACATGTTTGCGGCATGATGCCCCATTGTTAGACATCACTATAAACTGTCGCACTGCATACATCGTAGCGATATGACTGAAACATTGTTAAAGCTACGTTAAAAATCCAAATCACACACAAACACACACACGCGCGCGCGTCTAGGCCCACGTCTGGTCTTAGTGACCTTTGGCGTTTGTACTACGGCCAGTACAACTAGACTTTGGTCAGTGTGACTGATCTTGAACACTGTCAAGCTATATATAGGAAAATAAACGTTTAATAACATAGTTTTCAAGAATGAGATTGAGGACATTGTACCAAGCGCGTAATGTGTGTGTATGTGTGTGTGTGTGTGTGTGTGTGTGTGAGAGAGAGAGAGAGAGAGAGTGTCAAATATTTAAGTTTTGCTTCAACACAAGTAGCTACAACCCCACCCCATACCACAACAATAACTTCTACTACTACTGCTACTACCACTACTTCTATTGTTGCTATTGTTACTATATTTAATCATCAGAAACAGCAGCAACGATAATAATAATAATAATAATAGCAGTAACTAACAAAATTCCTCACTTTTGCGTTCGAGCTTATTTCATCTGTGACACAGCTCATTTGCTCCGTTGAATCTAATAGTTGCTGCACATCGCAGGAAGAGAAATGTTTAATAATTTCGTTTTTCTTCAATTTAGAAACTGACTTTTTCTAAACTTCTCTTTCAGCTACATGCCGTAAGTATATACGACACAATTAATATAAGAAGATAGAGCAGTTGGCAATCATTTGACTATTATGGAAAAACGAAAAACGTTCGCTATCATTTTGAATGATCATAGTGGAAATGAAGGCAAGCTGGCTATCACTTGATTGAAATATGGTGGAAATGAAGAGTAGTTTGTGTTCGTTTGATTGAAATATGGTGTGAACCATATTTCGCTGGCAGTATGTTTGAAAGGATTTAAAAGTAGAGTGAAGTAAATTATTTTGGACTAGTTTTTACCGATTTACAGATTCAAATGTAGCTTCTGCACGGAAAGTGGAAAATTTTCTAATTGTTTCTTTCAAGTTCATCAATCGTCTGCATCATTCTTGCAAACTTAGATATCGATCCATATTTATTGAAACTTTTTCAAGACAAACATTTTGTCACGCACTTCTCTCTCTCTCTCTCTCTGCCTGTCTGTCTGTCTCTGTCTGTCTGTCTGTCTGTCTCTCTCTCTCTCTGTATATATATATATATATATATATATATATATATATATATATATATATAGATAAGGATACGTGAAATGTGGGTTTGGGTGACCATATTGAACAAAACAGTTATGTCCACCAGTATAGGCCCACCAGCATGTCCAACGAACATTAATTTGGACAACTCCTGACGATGTGCTCGCATGCGACGACGGATCTGGCCATAGCACAAACATGTCAGGTCTTGAGGTATCGATAAAAACAACTATTTGGAGATTTTCTGTAGAAGAATTAGCTACGATGTCGTAGCCTCAACTTGCTTTGTTGTGGTTGAGGCTACGAACTGATCCCATATCATGTAATGGAATAAAACAAATCATCACTAAAGTCAGAAAAACAAACAGTGTAGAAATCTACTACATAAGTATAATCATGTTGTGAAAGAAGTTTGGCTTATTTTGAATTTTTTAAGCCCATGCACGATAAAATAAATTGGCATGGTTGCACTAACCTCATCCTGTCCGAGACTCGCCGTGACCCCTTTTCTACGTAAGGCTTGCCAGACCATATTTTGGATATTCTACGCTATGTGATTATCAATCAAGTGGCGAATAATCGCTTCTTGGTGGAATTTCAAAGTTGCCGATAAACCGTATTTACTTCTAATGCGTAGAATATCCGACTCAAACGGCGCCAAATTTTTACTACGATTTGTTTACGTTTCCAAATTAGGCGTCAATGTCCTTATATGGCACACAAACAAACGAGGCTGAGAACGGAAGTAATCATTATTTGAACTAATATAGCGGACGATCAAAACGAAAATATCGGCTAAAAAAGGTAAACGACATTTTACAACTATTTCTACAATGATTTTCGATACTTCCGGTATTAAATAAGAGGACTACTCAATTTATTGGATTATATGTAAGGAATATGTTTAAAGTGGTATTATAAGGCTAAAAGAGCGCTGGGTGTGAATCACTGACACACGCGATCCCTTGCTGGATCCAGTGCGTTTCAAAGGATTGTTTTTGGCCATATGATTTGTATTGTTTATATACATATATATATATATATATATATATATATATATATATATATATATATATATATATATATATATATATATATATATATTCATATTCGTTCTCTGCAAATCGTTACCGTTCCAGCTCTCACTAATCAAACAATAGCAACATCATCAGATACATCAGGATCTTCCATTTATATTGCGTTAATTGCCGGATCTGTAGCTGGAGGACTGGTCTTCATCATTGTTATCATCGTGATAATCATCATATGTAAAAAGAAAGCAAGCAAATCCAGTAACTCATCAGGTAAGTAATACATATTAAACTTGCAAATGAAAGGAAACTAAAGATGTCCGCCAAGGTGTTGTCATTCATAAAATGATATCGAAAACAATATGTTTACAATTTCTGAGTCAGGAATGGTGATGTTTACGAATTTTGCTGAGTTGTGCTTTGAACATGTGACAGAAAAATATTAAATTAAAAGCATTTTGTAACATTTGTCTTGCACATTTGTAACATGTTGTAACATTCCTAATATTTGGATGTCACATTTGGCTGTCACACATCCAGACAAAAGAAGTGCCCAAATAGTGCCCATACTGGACACACAAACAAAAACATCTAAAGTCACGTAGAGGGGAGTCGATGCATGTGCAAAGCAAGCAGCTTGCTAATTCAGGGAAATTCAATGCCCTGATATCTGTAAAGCCTTTACCAGCAGCAACAACAAGAAAGGATGACGATACATAAGGCATCTATGATTAAAAGACGTATTAGATGAAAACCTTAATAAGGTAAATAATAAATTTACAACCGAGAAAGTGTAAAGTTAGATGTCGAATCCATTCAAAAATTTTGAACGATAAATTACATGTTATGGATACAAATTTAGATAGATGTGATGTGTGATGTGATTTTGATTTTTAACGTAGCTTTAAAAAAATTGAGTCATATTGCTACGATGTCTGCAATGTGGCAGTTTATAGTGATGTCTAGCACTAGGCATCTTGCCGCAGACATGTAGCATGATGTCCCACCCAGTCACATTATCCTGACACCAGGTCGACCAGTCCTAACACTAACCTCTTAATGCTGAACGCCAAGCGAGGTAACTGTTAGTACAATTTTTGTAAGTCGTTGGTATGACTTGGCCGGGGATCGAACCCACGACCTCCCGCATCCGAGGCGGACGCTCTAACCACTAGGCCACCGGAGCGGTTAATTTAGATAGATGTTTCATTTTGCAACGAATTGACCAAAATATAACACAAATGAAAACTACATGGAAAACATATTAAACGCAGATAAAAAACAAGATTAAAATTATTATTTGAGATACAGTCTGTATCAAACTCTGTGTTAATGATTGGTATTGGCCACCTGGAATTTGGACCATTACATGTAAGGGGGCGCTTACCAGTTATTATGGTCTTTTGAGAGAATGACGTATGTAAGGTGAAATTCTTTGCATTTGAAACATGCACAGTGGAGAGAATGTTGGTATATCTCTATAGTATTTTGATGTAATGTGGCTGACATTTCCTTGAACATTGTACTTATGGAAACGGTACATGATCTAAGCACACTGCTAATTAAAATGACTGCTCCCTTGTGCTAAAAAAAACTCAGCCCGAATTAGTCGAAAGTACACTATCTTTAGCATCTGTTAAAATAGGGAGAATGAATTTTTCCAAAATAGACAATACCAGCTTCTGAAAGTGAAATGGATGAATTACCAAATATATCAATTGTAAATAAAAAAGTTATTGGCTCTTTTGTTTACAATTTACTTCTAAAGTCCAGGGGGTGAAAATGACCAAGTGGAGCTAGCAGTTTTTTTGAAAGGTACATATATGGAGTAAGGCCAAGTTTATACTCTATAACCCATATTATACCCATCAATGATACATCAAAATGAAGGGAATTAAAGGTTCTTTGAATAATATCCAAGATATACAAGGTCTTTATTAAATAGCCAGTATAACCAGTAAGGAAACCCGATGAAATTCTTTTTCTTTAAAATTCTAACCATTGCAAAATACGAAACCCTAGAGTGCCACCTAAACAAACAGCAAGACATGAAGGTGTCTGAAACTTTACGAATTAAACCTATAGACAAAAACTATTCCATTCGCGACCTGCAGTAGGTTTTGAATTCATGCCTTGCGCAATAGTGTACATGGTACCTATCCGAAACAAAGGACATATTTTATTATTTACTGTGCATCGTTAGAAACCGCGTTGACAGTTTCAAATAGAATGTTAATGTAAAAAATATAAACAAACAACAACAAAAAACCCCAAAACAAAACAACGTTATTGTTGTTGTTTTTGTTGTTGTTGTAGGGTTTAATAGGGCCAGTATTAATGGTGGAGGAAGAACACGGGAAAATCCCAGAAAGAACCACCGACCCACGAGAAACTACTGGCAAGCTTTCTCACATACCCACATTGGCTGAATCCAAAACTCGAACCCACGCAGACAGAGGTGAGATGGCATTGATCCGTACCGGAGAGCGCTTTAGACCACGCGGCCACTCTGGACCCCAAAACAAAATTATAATCGGTTAGAAGATAGGATCACCGTCCAAGATATCTCTCGATGAAATATTTTAATTGCTTGAACGCATCGCAACGTAGATGTAACAATAGACCACCAGCATTTCACTGAAAACCAGCCTCGGCTAAAAAGCACAGCTGGCTTCGTACTTTTTCAATGGATTGTTTCCGAAACCTTGTCTATAGTAATTGCAAGGTTGAATGTCTTGCCGATTGTCTATAATGTCCTGTATTTTATGCTGCATTTAATTACCAATGTATGAAGTTATCTCTTTGTCGGACTTAGCCGAGTAGAATATTTATACTATGTCAGCTGAAACAACTGCTTTTTGGCATGTATCAAGCAAAAGAGCTAAATAACAACTTTTGACATATATGTTATCAAAAAGTGTTAAACGTGTTGTTTATTTTTTTGGTTGTTGTTGCTATATAGTGATACCAATTTGCCATCAAAATGGCTGCCGTGACTAAAACTAGAACAAAAACATTAAATGAATTCTTCTAAAACAATTATCTTGCATCTGGCAGTTAGTAAACGAGATAAGCAATATGAGAACCACTTATGCCTCTTGTTTGAAGTTTAAATTCACGAACGTTTGCAAATTGATAATCAGTAGGTGGTCCTAACGATGGAGGATTATTATCATATTTCGCTCTTGTTTTTATATATTTCAGTCTTTTAAATCTAGTTCTTACATTTTACATTGAATAATGTTCAGGTGGCGGTCTGAAGCAGTTAGGTGTACATGTCACATTTCGCCTACGTTTTTCCTTCAATCGAAGTTTTTAATAATTTTAAAATGTCTTCTCATTTTTTCAAAGGGAATATATCATAAATGTGATAAATAATTTTGAAAGAAATTTACTTCAGCGAAATATATTCCTCTACAGATCAAATGAAGACATGTCTGATTGGTTCAGACGAAGTAGTGGAACATCCAGGTACTTCTGTGCTGGCACAGCGCTTGTTCGTTAGTATGGCGACAATGACAGACATATCTATGATAGAGTTTCGTGCTGAGAATACAAACCAAACAGTTGTTGAAGAGCTACATTCAAGACCTGGAACAAGTAGTACTGCTTTACCACCCTTGAGTCCCGTCCCCAGTGAAGATGAAAATCTTTATCAAAGTAGTAAAGACATGGTAATTGGCATTAGGACGGATAATATAGACGTGACTTCACCAGGTGGCCGATATGAACAGGAATATACTGACGGAAGCGATGGACTTCATCCACACGACGGCGACCTATCTCAGAACGATTCCGGACCAGGTACGTCATGTGATAAAGTCAACGTGATTCATCTCCCTCTTACAACTCAAGTTATTAGGAACAGAACAGAAGGATTCGAAGACAATCACGAGACGGGAAATAGTGCTCAATTTTTCATGGAAGCTGTAGATAGATCTGCAAATATTACCTTTCCTGTCGGGTCACATGATGGTCAAGAATCTCCCCATATTAGAGTGAACAACGTTGAACAAGGTTACATTGGCACCCAAACTTCACAACTGGCAGTAGTTGCGCGAACAAAACAAGAGCAAAGCTCTCCGCGAGTCTCGGGTGACGGACAAACTTCAGAAATGATGCAGAGACGAAATAATCAACGCACTTCTGAAATTATACAAGATGGCCAAGGATCTCAACCAACGGAGCAAAGCAACACACTTGTTTTAAATAATGGCCGTATATCGCCACACATAACAGCCAACGTGGCAGAGCAAATCATCTCAAACTCACAAACTGGAGGGCGAATATTACCTCCAACAAGACAAGGCACGACTGAGCAGTCCTCCCCTTCTATGAGCTATGATGAGCAGGGATCAACTCAAATGACGGCAGTTCATTCTCAAGCTTTCAGTAGCGCTTCCAGAGTGTCCATCCATAAAGAGACAAGGCAAAATGACCAAGATATATCCCAGATGATGGCAGAGCACCGGAAAGAGCCTGACTCCACAAGTGGTATCCAAAGACAAAATCAAACCTCTTCATCACTCGAAGATCCGTCATCAAATTTACGATCTGTATCAGAGGGCGCTGCCCAGCAATTGAGAGAGGTTGACCCAGTTCTAGTTCACTCCATAACAAACGTTGTATTGTCAGAACTTAGACAGCAAGGTCTGTTGAAAAATGCAAACGTTTCTATTGAACCGAATTCTGTGGCAGGAGGAAATGTAGGCATATCATCCCGAACTCAAAATTCACAAGTTCTAAGTCATGGACAAGGAGTATCGAACGTTTCTCGGCCAGTATCACGAGAAGGACACTTCAAAACAACCAACGAAATAGCGACGTCTGTCGAAGGAAGCAACGCTTTAATCCGAAGGCAGCCCACTGGACCTATGTTGTCACATACAAAATCAAATTCTTTATCTTCAGATGAGGCTCGGTTTCCTCTCGGCCCTGGGGTGGAATTTAGGCAGTTGAAAGAAAACTGGCAATTTGAGCGTGGGACTTTTGTGAAGGAATTTAACAAAGATGTCCGTTCTGCCACGGTTATCACTCATCTTGATGACACAAATATCCCTGGGCAACCATTGTATGACTGATTCAAACTGATTCCTTAGTGCATATATAACCTCGTCAAACAAATAATAACTTGAATATTTATTTGCTAATGAAATGTGATATTAAATTTTGTATTCCCTATCGCAGAGATAGTGATACGAAAACAAAGATATAATTTCTCCAAATGACTCTTTGAAAATCTTGGAAATAAATTTTACCATTCTAATTACCTAATATATAAATATATAAATATATATATATATATATATATATATATATATATATATATATATATATATATATATATATATATATGAAAATTGCAACCTTCAGGGATTGTATCCTACACAAACGTCAAAGAACAAATGTTCCAATGAGCAAGCAAGTCGAGCGACGGTTTATAATTTGCCAAATGCCAGAGATTACGTAATACTTAAATTAAGAATACCACGACTGCGTAAGAACGCAATTAGGCAGAAAACAGAATTCTAATACTTGGAATCAAAATAGGTCATGATTCACGATGCCACATGGGTTTTCCTTGTCTCTTCCGTTATTTTCCAATTGATCAAACAGTTTGATGAAGCTGTTACATTTAGTTTTCTTCCAAAGTTTCAAGGCAGAAATAAAATGTGATTTCACACGTGAACCCGTCAATGAGCACGCTCACAGCGTAGTTTTGAAGAAGAACCCACTATTCTTCTTCTGATAACGTTTCGGGTTTGAGTCGAAAAGAAAGTCACTACCTACGCTAGAGTAAATTTATTTCCTCGACACCCACAATCAACCGACTACGATAGTAAATCAGCGACAGTGTGCTGTTCAAATTAGTTGACAATCAATCAGAATATAAAAATCCCAATGGGGACAGATTTATCGGTCTACTTTCAGCTGTACCAAGCATCATACCCTTGCTAGCTGCTTATACAACGTACAAACGAATAAAATAATACATTTTACTTATAGATATATTAAAAACACTAATAAATGAGTTACGTATATAAATAATACGCTGTAAATAAATTTAGGACAGCACCACATTACTCTAGAAGTAGGACTGGTCAATAACTAACGAATTGCACGGCACGAGCAATGGCGCTCTACAATTTGATGGGATGAAGGTAGGAAAAAAAGGCATCTTCAGTCTCTTCTAGAGTTTATTGCGTTGTTCTTCTTATCGGTACGTTTAGAATTCTGCCTAGTGGTATCAGTATAAACTTTTCACAAAGGCAGCAGGTGGCTGACGTTAGGTTTCTTAAAGTGAACACAATAAGTACCTTCATTTACTAAGGCACTCAGACTGAATTATTGCAGGATTGATCGTATGCCCAGAAAACCACCATCATGCATTTATCAAAATACTGAAAAAGAGTGAAATATTGGTAAATTATCAGATGCCATCGGCGTTAATTTTTCATTTTTTTCTTCTGTGAATATATTGGCTGCTGGCACGTGTTAAATGGACGCGTTTTTAATGTAGGCAATGTTGCCCACGATATCGCACTTTGATGGATCTGACCACCAACTGTGTTGTGCAAAGTATGACATCGTCACCAATGGTTAGTTTTGACATCATTTGTAATCTATGGATTACCAACGGTAAACATTTAACCAAGGCAGCTGTGGGAACATTTGATATTTCGCAAGAATCTTGCAAAACGTTTAAACTTACAATCATAGCTTTTATGATTTATTTGTATTGTCTCTTCCCAAGTACTACTTGCAAAGTGAGTACAATTTAAAACTGGTCAAATACGTTTTGACTAAATATGTCATAAATTTTTGTTGACGTATGTCAGCCCAGTAATAAATTGACAAAATTTTGTGGCGGTTTTGATAAACAGCAAATTATTCCTATATGGTTCTTGAGAGACTTCGTACACGGGACTAATGCATACGGTGGATGTATTCTCGAGTGAGAGGTTTAATGATGATAACAGTGCTTTGGTGAATTTGTACCGAAACATATACGAGTAATTAATTCTTCTTTGCTTTAGGTCGTGCTATTGTCAGGCCCGTCCCTAGGGCAAGGCCAACAAGGCAACCGACTTGGGCCCTGCGTTTTCAGACAATGCAATGTTTTTGCTTGGGCCCTATGCTCAACGCTTGCTGCCTTGGGTCCCGCCCATCCTAGGACCGGGCCTTGATATTGTAATTGTCAGATTATATCGGTTACTTTATTGCACAGCTATAATCATTAAGACGAAAACATGCTGCAGAGTATGGACTGTTTTGAGTTGTTCTTTTAAAATGCTGATGTTGTCTTGTTCCTTGGATGCCATAAAACAGCAAGGTTTTCGGGTCCAGCTAACGTTTTGTAAACAACATAGTTTGAATACTGTCCTGTAGATATATCATTTAATACAATTAAAGAGTGCGGATGATTTATCATGTAACCATCTTTATAGTCTAGAAATTTGAATCCTCGAGTGTTGCTTGAGTTTAACAGATTCTAACACATTCGAGTTTGAACAAAAGAAATCTCAGATAGTAATACATTCATACTATGAAATTAATTTCTTGTGCTGCTGAGAAAAGAAATTCCCAATACCGAATGTCCTTAATTCATTTTTGGAGAGGGAGCAGCAGTAGGCCAGTTGGAAAAGTGTCAAACATTAAATCAAATAGTCGCGGAATCGATCCCCGCCCAGGCCATACCGGGTGAACTGCCTCTGTATTTCCATGGTAAAAGTACATAACTCCTTCGCCATGATAATTCTTTTTTTAAAGTGCCTATAAAATCCTCGAAACAATTTTTGGGAAACTTCAGAACTGTATATTACATTTTGTATAATATATGAGTGTGGTTGCCTCGGTGTAGTTTTGTTTCTTTGCTTGTTTTTGATATTTTTGAAATATATTTTAAAGAATACATTTACTGCCAATCTCGCTCTACTCTAGAAGTGCATAGTTCCTTTGGCAGCTTTTGATAGCTTGTGCACCTAAAGGTAAGCGATTGTCACTCAGAATGGTTGACAACAGGTGTTATTGCTGTGAACTCCGAATGCAGTGGAGTGAAGGATTTAGAGAGGTATTTGGGGATGGGTGAGAGGTTTAATCGAATCCATTTCGAGTCAAAATAATACACTTTTCACTGTCCCCTCCGTTCCCATTTCGAGTCAAAATGATACAATTTTCACTGTCCCCTCCCTTCCCATTTCAAGTCAAAATGATACACTTTGCACTGTCCCCTCCCTTCCCATTTCCAGTCAAAATGATACTTTTCACTGTCCCCTCCCTCTCTTCCCATTTCGAGTCAAAATGATACTCTTTTCACTGTCCCCTCCCTTAAAGAAAGCTATTGCAATCTAATCGAAGTAACTGGTCTAAGACTTGGAACCCCTTTTGTGAAAATACTAGTGCCCTCATAGTCATAATTATCTAAGGGAAATAACTTGTGCAAGCGTTGTTTGCTCTGAAAAGTCTGGCTTAATGTTTTGCGTCCCATACTGAAGCAACATTTTAACGTTTTTCACTGTTTAAGTAACAGAGAAAGAGGCAAATGGTCCTTGACATATTTTGACATTAAAATAAAACTAAAAATCTGAAATAAAAATGAGACATGTTTACTATCACAGCATGCACAAATTAAAATGACAGTTTAACTATATTGTACTTAATACATTCAACGACGTTTATATTAATTCCAATGATAAATTAACGAATCGTTCGAGGTGATATCACCTGACACTATCGCCTTTTGCAATTCTCAGAGATGCACAATGTAGAAGATTTAATATGTATGTGTCTAAGATCATAAGTACATGAATGCGACTAAATTCGGTGGAAGGACATATACAGGAAGGAAATATGTTTGGTGTATAATGTTTTGACAGAACGACGTTCTCGGAAAGTAAAACGTTTTTGGTGGAAATATTTCTGAATATTGAACACATTATGACAAAACCTGCTTCTGTCTATATTGTTACAGTCAACGTTCTTATTTTGTACATTGTATTATGGTCCTGATACGTTGAAAGTAGAAACGTTTAACTTTTCTTTCTGATTTATTTGTGTTGTGTTGAAATAAACCAGCTCACCAGCTCGGCTAACGTGGGTACGTGGGAAAGCCTGCCAGTAGCTTCTAGTGGGTCGGTGGTTCATTCCGGGGTTTTCCTGGGTTCTTCCTCCACCAATTATACTGGCCGCCATGTATAGCCTATATTGTGCTGAAAAATGGCGTTAAACCCTACAACAACAACAACAACCAGCTCACCAGCAATTGACCAGACCATTTGAAAACATTTTAAAAATAATTATTGCTACTTTTCAGAAAATCAAATCAAACTAAGATTTTACTTTCCACAATTTATATTTTTTTAAAACACACTCGCCCACTCGCCACTTTCAACCGGTTTGCAATTTTTTATATATAACAAATCCTAGATCAATAAAGTTTTTCAAAAATTCCTAGACCACTATTTTCGGCTATAATTATTAATAAGATCTAACTTTACAATCTTAAACTAAATACATTTTCTGCGTCTTTGGGCGCACCGCTGAAACATAAATAATTAATCAATTATTAGATAATATATAAATAAATTCACAAGCATATACTGAATATATTTTACCTCCTCAAAACATTCACAAATAATATTTTGTTAGACGTAAAAATTCACAAACTTGAATTGATTATTTTTGCGCTTATTGAGCCTAAATCACCGTCTTAACCAGTCAGATAAAACAAACACATTTACTAAGTCATGTCAGTTTGGTAAATACACAGAGGCTGTTTACATACGTAATAAACGGGCAGTGACAGTATTCATAATGTAACAAACATTGATATAATTAACTCAGATGCAATCTTAACTGCAACATAGACAGACAGACGGTATTTTATACAAGCACATGCATTACTAGTCTACACATAGACTAGTAATTACAGTAATAGTAGTTGACTCAAATAGCTCATTGGCATAATCGTTGGGTTGTAAACCTAAAGGTTGATGGATCGAGACTGCTAAAGGAAGCAGCTTAGATCAGCCAAAATGGTGTGAGGAAGGTGATGGTGTTGTGTAAATTATATGCATTGGGTGCCATGCGCCACAATTTTAAACGAACAAAAGGCCAAACAAGCCATAATGTGTGTACAAATGATGCAGCTCAGGTTAGCCAGAAATGGCGCAGGGAAGGTGTTTCTCCCACGACTTGCGTAAAGAGCCCTTTACAACAAGCTACACAGCCAATCAACTTGAAAAATGTTTAGTTTTTATAACCTAAACAGCATATAACGGAACAAGACGAATATGAAAATGAAATAATAGAAACCTACTAGCAGGAATAACAAATTAGTGTAACAAATAGAACATAAACTGAAAAGTCTAGTAAAGACTTAAATGATACGAAGTTTAATATAAAGAATTCAAAACAAATCAAGAGAGTACATGCAAGTTTTGCAAATACAAGATCAGCTAAAATATTAAAGTCACTGTCAGATGCAGTGATACTATGAATACCATCTTTAATCAACACATTTCTTCCCATTGATAACTTTAAGAGTTACAGAAAAATTTGAAAGAAGACTAGTTCATAACAAAATACACCAACTTTAAGGCCAACCCCCGTTCTCTCTCTTGAGCAGCAGTTACCAGGTGTCGTACAACCTGCTATTGCCAACGGATTTCACCTAGAGCCCGCGAACTAGCATACCTTCCCAATACGGAAAGAAAAGGAGGTTGGGATCAGACGTTAAGAAAAAGTGGCGTCATGCTTGCATGAACTTAGGTCAGAGCAACAGAAAGAGCGTTATCGATCTTTTACAAATATTGATGATGAATCGATAAAACCTGGTTGGAAATCCGTGACTATCTCTAGCTTGAAGTTCGTGCTGTTTTCAAAAGAGGAACTACTCGAGTGTGAGAAAGACCAACCCTCTATCTTCTCCCTGTGGGTGGGCATCACACAAACCCACAGTCGCTGTGGAATAGTCCAGACCTTCGTCCGAATCGATGTTTGCTCAGTGCCTTTCCTGGCCGATACAAACTGGCTTTTGAAAAGCGTCGTTAAAGACAAACCCCAACCTTACATATGAATGTTTAGCGAAACTCTCTTACTTATGAATGTTTATGGAAGCTTGCCGGCCCAGACCAATCATTCTCTACTGGCGACAGGCCCAAGGACATGTGCTGGGCTGACGCTGAGACTTGGCTGCTTAAAGGGCTTTTACCACATGTTGCTATTGATATTCAGGGCAACATGGTGTCACAGTTTGAGCCAAAGGGGTGCCATTTGCACTGTTCCTGTATAACGACCAATTTTGGTTTGTAAATAAATATGTTATGGCTTTCGATCAGCTTTATGCTAACAACCCTGTTCTGGAAGAGCCTTCATCACCAAAGACTTATGGGCTGACTCTATAATACCAAGACAAGAGCGAGACCCTACCACACAGCGACGCACAAAGCTTGATCCAGATATTTAAATAGTTGTAGACCAGGTATAGCGAGATAACTTTCAGATAGATGTCGACCGATTTCACACCCCATTCTTAACAGCATGCGCATCTAGTTCCAAAAGTTTGTTACAGCACTAGGCGACACTGCAGTTTCAGTCTAGAAAAACAGACTTCTGCGGATGGTAAGATGTGGGGTCCTTTCGAGTCGTTATCCTACATATCTGCTCGCTTGCTAGATGGAGGATCGGGGATGGCTGTATGTACACATATATCTGCCCTTGAGAACCGGCAGCAAATTTCTATGGATAACGAGTGGGACAAAGAGGAGAATACAAGACTGATAGATGAAGATTTACCACGTAAATAGACTATAAAGGTAATAGAGAACTACTAGGCGGGACTGCTAGATGATAAAATACAATCACTCGTAGACGAATGTTCCGGTGGGCAACTTCAAACTGACAAAAGGACCATCAAATGTCGGCCATATCCAGGCTGCCGGAAGCTATCTCGGAAAAAGGATTCTTGAGCTTGACTTAAGAGAAGACAAAAACATTTGGCGTACCCCACGTGAAAAAGTGTTGTTTTTTTTTTTTTGTTGTCTGCCCGACCAATTCATGTTGCAACAGAACCTGCAAAGAATACAAGACGGAGACCATCACTCTATACAGCCTGATAAACCGCATATCTTAAAGTGATGAGGGCGATGCAACATTTACTTCTGCCTTCACAATGCCTTTCCTTACGGCATTATTACTTTTGAGGCTACTTCAAAACTGTGTCGCATCTTGAGTGGAGTTTTGACTTCATCCAAAAGCACATCTGCTATCCGTCCCAATATTAGTCTATATCACAGACCCTTGATATCAACTTCGACAAGTTCTGTGACGATGTCCTCGCACAGATCCACCCGAAGCATCCTCGCTTTTACAACTCCAAGGGGTTCTCTGAAGACAAACGGCCCCGAATATAGGCCATTTGGGACGAACCGCTGACATAAAGAGACGACATAGTCTTTGAGGTAGCCTTGCGCCATGGCCTAATGACTATACCATGGGTCGAGCTGCAGCATTTAGTAGATGGAGCCTTTTGTCCTCCACATAGAGTTTACCATCGACAGCATGAATCATGTAAAATACTGGTAGAAGAACACTGGGTGGAGAGGACTTCAGAGAGATAAAAGGGATGTAGGAGAAAACATGGTCTGTCGCATCAGCCCCAGATAAAAACGAGAGGGAGGTACACTCTAATGCCGAATACGTCGTGCAGAAGGTCATTCGAGGTTGCAATGGTGTGGACCCAACTCTTACGAGAAACAGCACTACCAAAACTCTTTGTACGCCGTGGTGCAACCAAGCCCAATCAATGTGTGATCGAGCTGTCCACAGCTAGCTCTATATCGTCGATGCATACGGCCCCCTGGTCACAGCCCCGTGGTTTCACACGGCATTCGATCGTAGCCGCACAATCAATATAGTGATTTTCACGTTAAAAAAAACCGTAAAACACAAAAATACAACTTAAAATGACTGGAGTGGAAATTACAACGGGAACCGGCGCAAGGCAAAAAGTCAAAGTCGACTGTCTCGCTAATAGGTTAGTTTATAAGGCCATAAATGTGCCACATGTCCTGAGCTGCGAGAAAATAAATGAAACATCGACCGCATTAATACGAGGATTCCTGTATAATATTACAATGCGTTTGACGAGGATTCCTGTCTAATATTACACTGCTATTGACCAGGATTCCTGTCTGATATTATACTGCTTTTAACGATGAATCCTGTCCAGTTTTATTCAACTTTTGACAAGGATTCCTGTCTATTGTTATACTGCTTTTGATATCGCGAAACGTCTTAGATAATGAAGATGTTGTAGAGAAGCGTCTAATTTGATGAGTTTGAAATATATAAGTTAAATGTTCTCCGAGTTGGTACACCGACTTTGCTATATTTTAAACCACTATCTTTTTTTATACTAATGATTCAACCAGCGCTTTAAGTATAGTATTACACATTCCTTTTAAAGAAGTGTGGCACACAGTTGTGCATGAATGACGATAGCTTATTTGTATACTCCCTGTGAGTGCATTAAAATAATTTAAATATCTGTATATTGTTTTTAATTTATAACACATATATGGCTTTAATGTTTTGCTATGTTTAATTGATTAATTGATTAGTATATATAGCCTAGTTGGAATAAATCACTATATACAGCAACAAATATTTACCTCTAATAATCAGTAGATTAATGGAATGAGAGTGTTGTAACAGCAATTTGACTGGATGAAGTGTATTTACCTAAGCAGGGGTTAGGCGCTGACTCTTTATCCTTTAATTTTGTTGAGTGTTAGGCTGGCCTGTTATAACAAATTTTTTTCCCCCACGACCACTGAATCAACTAATTTCAAAACTAGGATGGGTAGGAGCTTAGCTGAGCCAGGTATATGTCTGACAAATTTGACGACCACTGGACGTAAAACCGCATTCTACTTTTCAAAATAGTTCACTACCACTGTGCCATGTTTTTCCATAAAAATGGCATGATCAGTGCCGGAGAGAGAGAGAGAGAGAGAGAGAGAGAGAGAAACACCCGGGCCTCTCATAGTTATTGTTCAAACAAAATCTTTGTTTTATAAAATTAAAACGTGTTGTTCGGCCTCCCCCCCCCCCCCCCGTCGATCTTGGGCATGATCTGTGAGCCAGGTATTTGAAAGAAAATATAGTAGATGGATAGTAGATGGTCATGGACTACTTTTAAAATGCTAAAATGGGCTTAATGTGGATGAAAATCAGTTAAGTGGTTTAACCCGGATATGACTGGTTAAGTGAGCACGAACTCAGAAATATATAACTAATTATTCAGTATAAGCTTGTGAACTAATGGCTGATCTGGCTAGATTTACTGTAGAAAAATAAATATGGGGGTGGTGATGGCGGCAGTTGTGTCACGTTTTGGTGAGCTAGGTTTGTATTTTTCGACGACTGCTTAGCAAAAATTCACATCCCGATGAGCTAGTTCTTTTAGTTATTTAAATGTTTAATACGGGTTCAAAGTAGTTTAGTAAACAAGGATGTACGTTATCTATCCACGTCAGAATTTCTCATGTTAAAATTATAATAAAAAACAACACACACAAAAAAACCAAGAAACCCCCCAAGGATTTATTTTCATACATAGACTGTTTTAGTCTAAAATGTATCATATGTTTACTTTGTCTGTGCCTCAGAATAACATATTGAACTTACTGTCCAACTGAAATGTCCAGATTACGCATTTTTCACATTTTTTTTTACAGAACTCATTATCAAGTGTGTGTGTGTGTTCAGAGAGAGAGAGAGAGAGAGAGAGAGTGTGTGTTTTGGATTTTTAATGTAGCTTTAACAATTTTTCAATCTTATCGCTACGATGTCTGCAGTGCGACAGTTTATAGTGATGCACTGGGACATCGTGCCGCAGACATGTAGCATGATGTCCCACCCAGTTATATTATCCTGACACCAGACTGACCAGTCCTAACACTAATCTCTTAACGCTGAGCGCCTAGCGAGGCAGCTGTTATTACTATTTTTATAAGTCTTTGGTTTGACTCGGCCGGGGTTCGAACCTGCGACCGTCCGAATCCAAGGCCGACGACGCTCTAACCACTAGGCCACCGGAGTGGTCGATCGATCGATCAAGAGTAAATATTCGAATTGAAATGCGGTTCCTATTCCCAGCAGCGTCTCTACTCAACTTACATTTTATCAGTGATATATATATATATATATATATATATATATATATATATATATATATATATATATATATATATATATATATATATATATATATATATTGTTAAATAAATAAATAAATAAATAAATAAATGAGCAAGAGATAATGGATGTTCCATGTCAGACACAACGGATGACCTCCCTTACCCAAACGTATAGCAACGTCTGACAAACACGGCTACGGGCATTTGAAAAGCATTACCTGCAATCTACTGGAGCGTAGAACAGGTCTATTTTTAGAACTGTACAATTACAATCAATATTAATGACGTGGGTTCCAAACATGTACATTGAGAGTGTATGGTCGCCTGATTTTCTTCTTGCTGAGCCATGTTGAAGACGGTTACATTATATGTATTTCTACAGGCCATGTTGATGTTCTTCTTCACAGGTAAGAGTTAATAAATACGCATGTGCGTAATATAACACTTAAATGATTTATAACTAGTCTCATTTTGTGCTTCGGGCAGAGACAACTGTTGAAAAAGAGAGGGACTAGTGGTGGTGGCAGACACAAACATGCCAGGCAGATTCAGTTATATGACTTATATTTCAGAGAATGACCATATACACTGGTCAAGTCTTATCTGTGATTAGTTTGAGAAGGACGGGGTGGGTGAAAGGCATGACATGGGCGTGGTTGTGTGTGTATGTGTGTGGGTCTATATATGTGAAGAATGGGTTAGAATAGTCGTAAAACATTTTAGTGCGTGTTACTAATGCCAAAGATCTAATGTCAAAACCTTTGCCAAAACCACTGCATCATCCATACAACGCAATTTTGTGTGAATTTCCCATAAATTTTCCACCATAATTCTCATTATTCATCGTGTTACTTTTTCAGTGTATATCCACAGCTATTGTGCCAAATATAGCCGTCATCTAAGACGGTTAAAGGACATATGAAATACGATCAGTTCTGTCTTAAAGGTTACCTTTATAAAGTATTCACCTCTCTCAAGCGACCACATCTGATATAATCATTTGCATTTTATATTAGAAAGAAACCTTCATTATGAAGACACCTCTTTCTGGGGGCCACTTACTCATCACAGATGGCCTTTTCAGACACATTTGACTGTACATAGATGTCTCATGTGGTGGAACGACCCAACCAATAGTTTTGTCCCTTCCTTCACATTTTTATAACTTTTAATCGGTACCATTGTTATTATACTGATGTGCTGTTAAACCATCGTAATACATTGCCACAAATTCATCTTTAAAAACTAGCATAACCAGTGCACAACATTTTAGCTCTGTTCTACAGGAAAATCATTAATGCCATACCTTCGTTTCGTTACTATGGCGCCTAAAGTTCTGATCCTGTAACCGGTAGGTACAAACATTTGGTTGACACTGGTCTTTTGCTTCAAATTGTATTAAAATGTTCAGTCTGTTAACATGTATTTTCTGAAAATTTAATCTTAGTAAATATTTGTTTTGGAATAAATGCCAACATTCTATATGCAGTAAGTACTTACTCCGTAAATGACTGTCTCGGAGCCTTTTATTCATCAGCACAGAAAAAGGCTTACAGTGATAAAAATCGAGTCAGTCACCATTTTGAATGAGCACTTTCTACTTGGTTTACATTTGACACTTACCTCGGCTATTTCTGCAAGACTAACATTTGCTTCATATATATGCCGGTGCAGTAATTTTATAAAAAAAAGTCATACATTTTGTTCACAGAAAGAAACCCTATCCTATTAGAACTACATTGTTTATGTCTGCCACTGGATTGACCGTAAGATTGACAGAGATTCTTAGGAATGGAGAAAAAAGTTGTTTCATTAGTACCTCCTCGGTCAGTTCTTGTTTGGTAAGTAGCCAGAGTAGTCCGAATGGAAACTATCGACATTCATTAGAGGTATGATCTGTATGATTGGCCTTGATGTAGCGAATGATTGGTTTAATGTGATTGTTGAAAAAGAGTAAAACTATGGAAAGACTGGTTATTGTGAATAAGATTATTCTTCAATCACATATCATTACAGGTTTATAAAGAAGGTCGGAGAAACGAGAAATCCCAGTTTATTTACCTTTTCAATTTATAATTAGGCTTTTTCCCTGCGTTCCTCCCACACTTTCTTTATAACGAATAAATCCGAAAAACCCTAACCCATCTGTATTTTCCATAATTGGTCATGATTTAACAGATCCCACCCCAACACTTAAATCTCCACCAACTCGAAATAGAAGGAAATGAAAAGATAAAAGTGTGACATTATAGCTCGAATAGCACTAATTATTTGTATGCACTGGAGAACTGAGCGCCAAACAATTAAAGTGTATATTCAATGAGTGGCTAGGAAAGGTAATTATACGTGTTATTGTCTTGTAACATTTAAGCACGCAGTTCTTGTTTCATACACTTTGCGAAGAAATAAATCAATAAATAGATGTAATGTAGAGGAAGTTTTCAACGATAGGAAGCTGTTTATGTGTTAATTTGTGCAAGCTATATGTACTGATTTGTTTGTGATTGTGCACGTGCTGTTCACGGGATTGGAATTGATGCCATTAGACCCATGGCCAGCGATAACAATCTGTTGAATGATTAATTATTCACAAGATGGTCAAAATGAAGAACTTGCAAACAAGACTGTAAAGTAGTAAGTTCTAGTCAGTAGTTAAATAGAAACACGTTCAGTGGAGCCTGTCAGTCACCTATATATAATGCATTCTAATAACTCTTTCAGAGGCTTAATAATCTCCCTTTACAATTCTGAAGACATTTAGAGGGATTATTAACGAAAGAGTCCGTGCAATCTGAATATTTAAAACCGAATACCCAAAAATATATTGTTTGGTTAATCCCTTCTATAAACGTTTAGGATAGTGTAATTCACTTTATGTTTTATTACATACCTATTTGATCTGACATGGTTGAATTTGATCTGACATGGTTGATCTGGTGTTCCATACGGATGGTTTCTGTGTTTCCGTATCGTTCCCTGTTACCTTTAGACTCTTATAAAACGCAACAAGAAAAGAGTGAACACAACACGCTTTATAAAATTTAGCAAATAATGTATTACCCTAGAAAAACAAGGTGTAAATGAGGAAAAGAACTTACGGTTTTACAAATCAAATCCAAAAATAGTCCAAGAATTAAAAAATAGAAGTCCTTTAAATAAAAAGTCCTAAATGAATCTGAGTTGGAGTCCTGATACAAAAATCTGAATGGAGGACGTTGACGTATGTAATAGTCAGTGTTGTCCTTATGTGTCAACAGTTCTTTGTTGAACCACAGAAAATAATATACCAGTTTTGAATTCCGAATAAAATTTAAATAAATGTCTTTGTCCAAGAATTTTGCAGGGGCACTTAAATATTTCCAGAGAAAAGAAATAATAGTTCCATAAAATAGAATTTCAACTCAAACTGGTCACAACAAAACACCTTTAAGTGTTAATGGTTAACAGCTCAACTGACTAAATTCTCTATAGAAAAGAGCTAAGAAAAGAGCTATAGACTAACTTAAAGACACACAAGAGATTCCCGTATGAGGGTCACATGATCATGTTTCTAGAACAAGATAGAAGCTTTTTACATGCCTAACATCACGTACTCCCAGTATGGCCTAGACTATAACCAATTATTTTTACTCTGGGAAAGAATTTAAAAAGTTTATAAAAATTTTAAAAAATATTGTTTACTTCATCTCTAACTGATTTTGAATCAAGGTCAGGAACTAGGTCAGCATTAGATACAAAGATTATATTATTAGGTGTTTACGAAACAAAAGTCAGGTCAAACTAATTGCTGGAAAATGTCAAGTCCAGTAAATAAAGTTACACTATAATAGCATGTAATAGAATATAAAAAATTAAACTAACAAACAAGCAGTTACATTAAATGAATTATAAATTAAATGAAATACACATAACAACAATTGTCGTATGGCATGGTTTGAAATGCTCCCCCCACCCCCCGGTTAAGAGAACTAGAGCTCCTTTTACCACTATGAGTTCTCAGATTTAGCTGATGCGCAAAGTGACAGCAAACATAACAGAGAGGGAAAGATAAAGCACTTCAACGCTTCGGCCTTGTATCTGAAATCTTGTATGAAAAGTAAAAACAAAACCCACACACATTAAAAAAGAAAAGACTCAAGAAGTCATGTCCAGATTCAATGCATGGTTACAAATACCCACTATGTCATGAAAAATTTTAAGTTTTAACACTAGCCTGTTGAATTAGACAGCTATATTTGTGCCTTCCTGGTCACTATAAATAAACAGTACTCTACTCTTAACAGGTAGTACAATGCCAATACATAGTTAAAGGACGGTAACAGTATTATGGCTACAGCGTTATATCCTCAAATGAGTTTACTATCAGCCGCAAAGTGTTGAATTCTCGGCGCAAAGACTTTAAGAGGTTTAAGATACAGATATAGAATATTTTTTTAAAAATGGGGGGGGGGGAGGAAAGAGCCTGGAATTTACGTTCGAAGCTGGAAATTTTCTTTTCTTTAAACTCAAGGTAATTAATTTTTTCAACTAATATAATGCATATTATGGATTGGGGGTGGGAGTGTCTGCTATAAATCAGATCAAGAGTATTTTTTCAAGCTATTTGAGACCTGGAAGTTTTACCTTCGAATCCCAGATCCCCCCTCCAGAAAAGTATAAGGTCGGTCCCTAACACGTGCGTAAACTTCTGAACCAGTTCGAACTACCTCAGCTATTTCTGCGTGCCATAAATATGTTTCGGATTTATGTCGGTGCAGTAATTTACAGAAAAATCATACATTTGGCTTGCCCGAAAATTTTCCAAAAACAAAAAGGGAACAAAATCTATTCGAACGACCTATGTATTTCTACTGTTGGAATGATTGTAGGACTGACGGAGAGGTTGCGAAAGACAAAAAATAGTTTTATCACTCGTTACTTTTCTGTAATCATTGTTTCGTAGCCGCAATGTTTCGAATGGCACCTATAAACCTTCATACGTTTCGATGTTTTTAAAAACCGATCACTTCTATTTAGGTATTATGGGATTGCGAGATACATGCAAGATTTACTGACCCTCGATATTGAAGAGTTAGAAAACATGCAAAAACTACTAACCTCTGAAACTCAATATTTGACAACGGAAGTGCTCCAATGAGTACGGACAATTTTCATTTGTTTTAAAAACACATGTTAACCAATTGTTTGCGAAGAATTTTACTTATTTCAGATTGTAATCAAGGCATATGCTAGATTGGCTTTAGCAGTTCATCACAACAAAATGCATAATTTTTTGGCCAAGTGTTAGGTACTTTTTTTATTAAACTCTTTACATACACACGTGTCGTCATTGTTGCCCGACGTAGGGATAATATATATATATATATCCAAAATTAGATAGTAAATCGACAGATATCAGAGACCCATATTTAGTCGCCATTGTACACAGTGCTATACAATAAGTAGTTTAATGGAACGATATAGCGACTAACTTGAATCCCAAAAGATTATGTACTATGCCCATGTACATATATTTGATACAGGCAAATTCCGTTGGGAATACAGGCTTTGGTCTCCAAAATAAAGAACAAGGAAAACCCCTCTCACTGTGTTTAGACTCTAGGTCTTAAACCATGTAACAAAAAAAAGTGAAACCAACAACTTAAGTAGGTACAATAAAAATTGTATTACTCTACGTTACAAAGTCAAAACTTAAAAGAATTGTGCAGTATTGTGAATAACATCCAGAATAATTCTAAATGTCCAATCACGAGTCCAAAAGTTAGAATGTTCCGGATGAATTCAAATGTTCTTGAATATGCTTATGTACCAATAGTCTCGAATGTTTTCATGTACCAATATTCTTGAATATGCTGATGTACCACAATGATACAATCCAGTATGTCTTTATATGAGTTCTCAATAGTACCCATGTAGAGTTTAAGTCGAAAAAGTCAATGAGCACTTTGTAATTTCAATGAACAATTTAAATAAATAATTATACTCTAATTATATCTAAACACAACTATAAACTATGGACATAGATTCCCAAAGACTGATATGAAACAGGAATGAATAGCTGTTTACCAAATCACATACACCACACACATGCTCTATAATAATAATAATAATAATAATAATAATAATAATAATAATAATAATAAAGTATTTAATGTTACTCAAATGCACTCAGATAAATCTGATAATTTCAAATGAGTCTGAATATGTGCATACTTTACCACCAGTTTCCAGTGTCGGTTACAGACATGGGTCATCGGGCAGTAGTTTATTCACAACAGTTATTGTTTTTGTTCTCAACCATATATCAATCGGTCGTACGTGAGAACAATTCCCAAAACGATGGATAAAATGTCAGATCGGCTGCTCTATTCAAAACCTCGCAAAGTTTATTACGAATTAAAACGAGACGACTCTTTAAATGGACCACGGAAATTCCAACAAGCAAGGAACAAACGCAAAAATCAAGTAGGTACAACCCTCAATCATAACAATAGTCCGGTACACATTATAAATTAAATATACATAACAACTAAAATTACAAACATATTTCGCGAGAGGGATCTTGAAAGACTGGACAATGTTGTCAGGTAGAGCAGCGGTGACTGTGACCTGATTTTATCGCCAAACATTCACACGTTTACACTGTTTCTAGACCGCTCTGGTGGTCTAGTGGTTAGAGCGTCCGCCTCGGATGCGGGAGGTCGTGGGTTCGATCCCCGACTGAGTCATACCAGAGACTTACAAAAATGGTACTAACAGCTGCCTCGCTTGGCGTTCAGTATTAAGAGGTTAGTGTTAGGACTGGTCGGCCTGGTGTCAGGATAATGTGACTGGGTGGGACATCATGCTAGATGTCTGCGGCATGATGCCCCAGTGCTAGACATCACTATAAACTGGCACATTGCAGACATCGTAGCGATATGACTGAAAAATTGTTAAAACTACGTTAAAAATCAAAATCACATCACATCACATCACATCACATCACATCACATCACACTGTTTCTACATATATAAAAAGAGCGTGGGTTCGAGTCTTGGATTCGGCCAATGTTGGTATGTGAGAAAGCTTGCCGGTAGTTTCTCGTGGGTCGGTGGTTCTTCTCGAGGTTTTCCCGGGTTCTTCCTCCACTATTAATACTGACCGCCATGTATAGCCTATCGTGTGCTGAAAAATGGCGTTAAACCCAACAACAACAACTTATCCATAATTTGCCTTGACCTTGCTCTGAAGGACACTTTGGTACCCGAAACCCTTGAATATCGAATAAATTTAATTGAAAAGAATAAAAAATAAACTTTACATCGTTACCATAGTTTAGCAAGGAAATCTAGTTTGTGGAGTCCATCTCACATTTGTGCATTAAATAGTTGCTATTGAATATAGTTGCGATTGTAGTACACTCATTTATAAATATATATATCCAGTCCGCCTTTGCATACTATATGCAAGCCAATGTAACGAGGAAGTACATGATACAATAAGCTTCTTGGTTTTCGATTACTGTAGACGATTGCTTTTACATATATAGAGATTGGATAGCGTAATAGTGATATGGCGGATTGATATCATGCGTGCTCTGGGTCAGTCTTAGTCTTGCATCATGGCCCAATATGATATTATCGAATTGGCAAATATTGATGCAAAATCCCCGGCCCGTGAACTTATTCTGTCCTGCCCTCAGGGCAAATTACAAACAGTACAGAAATCTGGCACGTGAACTTTATTTATGTTAAGCAAATTAGTGTTTGCCGCCCTCGAGTGGTCTTAGAAAATGCAATCTGGCCCTTGGCCGAAAATGGTTGTGCACCCCTGTACTACAGTGAGCCAGAGAAGTAGGCTAAATTAGATTAGAAGATTAGTGCACGCGCATCCAAGTTATATAGTTACTTCCGTGTTCTCCAATTTCTTCCGCATAACTCCACTATCTCATGATCGAAAACAACTTGCTACACAGAGTGGAATCTACGTAAAGTAGTACTGTATAAACATCCACCCCCACCCCCACCAAAAAAAAAACAAAAACAACAAACAAAAACAAATTTCACAATTTTATGAATGTACTAGAACCTAGCTTAGTTTCCGTGTGTCTTGCAGTCTGATTACAAAGACTTCTCCATCCAGTATAGGAAGAATTAGCACTGAAAGTCTCTGCTGTATGAAAAGTTTGCATCGATTCGAATGGCGCATCAAAACATATTTCAGAGAAACTGGTGGGGTGGGGGTTCGGACCTTGCATAGAAGTTTTATTGTGGAGCGACAGGGGAGAAATAGAGTGAGTATCTGAGAAGGTTTAGTGTTATGTTACTTTCCTGAAGATTTTAAAAATGATTAATATCAGTGAGGATGTATTACTGCTAATTACTGCGATATTATTTTGTTTGAAGGAAATTTCCTTATTTTAGTAACCAGAGTTCACAATGAACTAATTTGGTTGTAATCAATCTTTATAAAATGTTCAGCACAATATCTGTAAAACAAATGCTGATAACTTTGATGCTTTGGTAACATGGTGTACTCTTAAATATTCCATTATGTTCGTTTAAAGCGCCGGGTATATTATACAACCCTCAACGTATCATTACATCTGTCCGTCTGTACGACATTTAATGCTATCGTCTTTAAACAGGTGAGCTTAAATCCACTAAACTTATGTTACGTTGGTTCACATGGTAAACATATGCGAAGGGAGTTTTATAATTTACTTCCTCCTCTAGGGTCCCTCGGCGGGGGTTGAATGGTCTAATGTACTAAATAAATCAATTACAGTGCAAGTTTTCTGTGTTTTTCAAAAAAAGCTGATATATACCGCCATAGCAGATGCACACAACATATATAACAACTTTAAGGTCACGACAGTCTGGGTTTCATTCCCAGATGGGTAGAATCATGAGAAGGTAGAAAAGAGGGTATCAAATTATTATTTTTCTAAGTAGGGAATATTCGGAAGTCTTGGAATTTGCGATGGCTAGCAATGAGAATCACTCCACCCGTTTTTTTAATAAAATCTTTTACAAAATCTATATATTAATTATGTGTCGTAGATTACTACTGCGTTTCCAATTACAGCACCCATGAATAATGAATTTTGTTATCGTCACCAAAAAATGACAGAAAAGTTAATGAAAGCTGTTCATACTTCAGATGGTGCCTGTACAATGCCCAAGGACTTTCAGAATTCTGACTGGATTGACAACAGACGTGGTAACATCACTTTCACCACATGGAAAATGACAGGTTGGGGTTTCAAATCCGTGGACGGTACCGTCATAGATGAGTGGGAGATCGTTGATAACGTCAACTTCGAATCCCGGGGCTACCTTGCGTTAAGGTTAGTGACTTACTATCACTTGGGTGTGTGACACGTATGTGGCTACGTAACTGCCTACTTATGTACCTACATACATACTTAAACACCTTTTTTAACATTTTTAAGTATCCCCAGTTTCTGTTTTCTCGTTCTCACAAATTAAAAAGTTGTTGATATATATATATATATATATATATATATATATATATATATATATATATATATATATATCCGCACGCACACTTAAAATTATTTACCCTTATGCACGTGTAATTATCTATGGTAATAACAGATGTTTCAAAGTAAACATAATAATAATATTAATAATATTAATGATGATGATGATGATGATGATGATGATGATGATGATAATAATAATAATAATAATAATAATGAGGACTTTGTATAGCGCCTAATCTTTAGAAGCTATAAGCGCTTTACAACATTAGACAAATCCAATAACATAAAAAACATACATAATGATATTATTACAAAAAACAAACATCACTCGAAATAAGTCTTTTTGTTGTGTTTTTAGGGGGCTAGAGCTGGTATCTGGGTAAAAGAAGAAATTAAGAAAACAGTATTTCTTCTTCAAATACATTTCCCTAACATAATACCTTAGGGAAACTACTATTACCTCGGAAATCCTGTCACCCAAAAGTTATCTGTTCACGTACGTGGTAGTTAGAGTGATCTCCCATTGATATGGGATTGGCGCTGAGGGAGTACAAATTTAATGCCGCAATCAGGGACTAGTACAAAAAATCATAAAAAATCAAATACACAAGTGAGGTCAAAAAGGTCCATATTTTTAGATACCTATATTAAAACAAAGCATAAGAATAGTATTCACTTGACCAGAGAAGTCCATGGCAGTTCATAGCAGAAGTTTATGCACCCCAACTCCTATTTTATACATGCATTTTTCATATCCAAAGGCCATTTTTGACAGCATATGGTGCTCACAGTGCAAACGCAAGTCCTTTCCCTAGATGAAAATTTTGAAAAAACATTGTCTACTAAATAGTTTGATGCAATTCAGAATAGTTGTCATCCAAGCTGTTTTTGAGATACTCTACTTGTCTTGAACTCACGTGTCTACTGCTATGGGAGGCTAGCTCTTCTTCCTAGCCGACTATTGGTATTTCACTATCAACATACTGCAAAGCAACAATGGAAGGTGTACATGCCTTACATCAATTTCAAGAACAACACAAGCCCGAAACACCTAGTTCACAAATATATCCATATCTATAAATAGTAAACAATAATAGCTGAAAAAGTCACACCATAGCCTTAAGTTAAGACATTTTCCAGGGGCCAATTTACGAAATTGGACCCTGCCACCTGAATCTCCTGAATATTTAAATTACTACTAATCCTTGTGTTGAGTAGCACGCTCTCTACATACAAAGAGGCCTTGCAATCTACATACAAGCAGTTTAGAAGTTTTCTACCTTAAAGCAAGTTGTTGGTGTGTTCATTTGGACGGGAACTATATTCCATCTATAGTTACGTGTCAGATTTACATATTATCGTCAGAAGTCAAAGGGCGTTAGTACTAGGGGTAATAAGGAGGATGGCGCAGAAACACATCTTGAGGGACAAGGATGTAGTTTGTAAGCTACGATTCGACACCAAATCACTTGCTGGGGAGCTAGATAGAGAGCAAAAGTCTCTGTTTCAGTCTCGAAAATCAGGATTATGGACAGGCTACAAAGGATCATTATCCCGTATCCCGTCCCAATCTCAAGAATTGGACAACGACTTGCCAACCAAGATAGCCCTGTTCCGTCACGACCTGATTCTGCTATATATCTCTGAGAGCAATGAATCACGACCACATTTAATCATACTGTATCAACCACCAGAAGAACGAACTTGGTCCAGTTTCATAAACCAGATTTTACAGACACTCTCATGAATCTGTCTAAAACACATAGTGCCCATAGACGCTCTCCTCGTACGTCGTCCAGCGTATTGCTTCAGTATCGAAGAGATGTCGCTTAACATTGTTCTCAGGCTCTTGCCACACAAAAGGAGTTTGCATGAGTTGATTATTAACTAAAAAAGAAGAATAAGAATCTACTTTCAAAATTACTTACACAGTATGTCAAAATTACTGACATTCTGAGTTGATTATATCCTCAGTTACAAGACCCAAGCATCATCTGACTATTTTTCTCGCAAAGACTTTAGTCGGAGGTTGTTTAAGTACCACCCACCGGTTTTCTATTTTGAAACCCCAGCAGTCGACCGAGATATCGCAGCTTTAGGAATGACAATGCCATCTTCTGTACACATAGATCTGCAGTCTTTTAACCACATACATTAGTTGGTGTGCAAGTTCGTGGCCGTGGGGTTCTATGTTGGGTCTATTATTTATGGCGATCTTTCAACACAAAGTTTCTTTTCCCACCTTGAATCTCACAGGACATGCGGGGGAGTCTGTTCTAGAACGTCCAGCATCTTAAACTGAGCTACCCAACACAGTCTGGCCAGTGCCGTAACAGCAGCTACGAACGTACAACCTGCGGAACAAGATTCAATGCTCTCTAATTCCACAATACTTAAAACCATCATAAGGTCAATCAAACTTGGAAACCTTAATCATCTAATCACCTCTTTATTGGTTAGGTTGACGAAAATCTTCAAACAAGCCATAAAGGAGACGGTCCATGTATTTACCGCAAACCACTAAAAACCCACCGCAAACCACATTCATTATGCATTATAATGTTAATTTATTTGTGAAAATATGTTGTAAGTAAAAAAAAAATATGAAACTTATCATATAATACATGAAGACATTTTGAAATGAGATTGTTAATTTTACACCGAATTTGATTTACAGCTGTAAAGTATTATTACCATGCCTGCATTTCCTTTTTTCATAATCATGAAACATCCATTACATTCATTAGATAATTGAAATAAGTAACTTTATTTGACTATTACTGAGTGTACTATAGTATATTTCAGTGCATTTTAGTAACTAGCTACGATGTCGTAACCTCAACGTCCATGAAGTTGGGGTACTACTATTAGTACGGTTTAGTAACTAGATGTGTATTTTTTTCATAATTATTATTTGATTTCCCCAAAAATTGTATTGTGCTGATGATTACTGTCTAGATCATTTATGTGAAGAAATAAAAGTGTTTATTGGATTTATGTGTGTCTTATTCTTTCATATTTATTTAATTGTCTACAATTTTTGCTAGTAATTCCATACCCTGCTGGCACGTACGAAAGAGGGGTTATTTAAACAGTATTTCACGACGAATAGTACTTGCTGTTTTTAACAGATGTAATGTAAATTTTAAGAGTTTTCATAAAAAGAGTTTGCCTCCTTCCCTTGAAATTTAGTAATGAAATTGAAATCATGAGGACAAATTCATTTTACATAAAGCCCTTGAGACCGGAATATTGATTACAGACTTCCACAAGTTATATCATATCAAAAGACCAGTTAGAAGCAATTTTCATTTTGCAATCTATGTTTAATTCAAATGGTTTTTAATTTCAGTTCTGCTTACTTGTCTTGTTGTAAATAAGTACCGCAGAGATGTTCAAAGGGAACTAAATCCTTGTATCTACCATCTCAATCTGCCATTTCATATCATCTGCCCAGAAGGTGTATGTCATTTTTTTAATGTAAAAACCAGAGAAAACAATATTTTTAACAAGACTGATTTGCAATAACAAGTTCTTACATAAGATTACAAACTTTAAACACGCACATACACACGCACAAACACACAATAGTTACACGTCAGAGTGGATCATCACGCAAAACACAAATACACTGCCTTTCTATGATGATTTATAATAAATGAATCATTGAATTAAGGAGGAGCTACAACTATACTGACAGACACTCGACTAAGAAGAAAAGAATTTAATAAAACGTCTTTTATTTACATATAAATACACATGGCAGTACCCCCCCCCCCACACACATTAAAATATTAATTCAGCATTGCAATAAGCAAGAAAATGAAATTAAGAACAGAATAAAGAATAAAGATACAATAAATTTAATAGACAAAATCACACGACTGTCGATTCATTTAAATTGCTCTTGTTTTTTCGCTTTTTGGTCTTGTCTGTTGGTTTGGCTTTCGAGCAACGTTCTTTGCGTCATTTGAAACATAATTTTCAAATGGTGGTTAAAATTGTTTCTGTTATGTCATTTTGTTTCTCGAATTCTTAAGGAATTTCATGAAAATATCATTGCGTTTCTCCTCAGTTTAACAACGCCATATTACTCTGTTGACGCAATATGCGGCATAATTTCGGTGGAAACAGTAGGCCTGATTGCTTTCACCATGTATATATTGCACATCTGAAATCTACGAACTGGAGATCTACTGGTTGAAATAAAAGCCGAATCAGCTAAGGGGTATGCCGTGGCATCCAGATACTGTTGTTTTGTGGGTTTTTTATATTTTTTTTTATTTAGTACCTTGTTCAATGATTTGGTATTATTGCTTGACTATAAGTCATCGTTGAGATTTTGTCTTCCTGGTTCATTTTACTTGGCAACACAATTTCTCTTTTACGTGGCTGTCATAATATTTAATGAAGAGAGAGTGGTCACGAAGAAGCTGCTTCATTTCCGATGATCCTGCCCCAATAAAGACGACGGAGCTGTCCGAGTTAACCAATCCAGCGTCGCCAAAAAATTGTATCTACGACTGTTCTCTTCAGATTACCAGTCACATCAACTTTTTTGGTATTGGAATTTAATGTTGTTTTTTTTGTTGTTGTTTGTTTGGGTTTTTTAATAAATTTTTTTTATGTTCTCTTTACATTGCACCCGAGATACATTTGGAACGAATATCTCTACAGTTCTGGTCAGGGCAGGTCCTTCATCTGTACAAAATAAGATATGCTTGTGTTGTCTTATTTCGACATTTCTGATGTTATTCTCGAGTTTGGCTGTAGTTGGGATAGTAATGTCCTGTGTTGTGTCATAACTTGCGTCTTTGTGCAGAATCACGGGTCGAAAAAAATTGGATGTTCACTGGTGTTTTTCCTTGTGATACTCTGGTTTCTGTATACAGTTTTTGTGAGATTATTTGTCCAGTGTTTTTTTCTTTCTTCTTCTAATCATGTAAGTCTGTTGTTTGGTTGTCAGTATATAACATGATGGATGGCACTTTTTCTGTTTTGTATTATTCACTCTACAAACGTATGTTTCTCTCATATACCAGTTATCTATAACATCTTGTCGGCAATATTTTCTAAGTGTTTTCGTTTCGTTATTTTCTTTAGCATTCTTCTCGATGCGTTTTTTCCTTGCTTGTTGGAAGTTCCGTGGTTCATTTAAAGAGTCGTCTCGTTTTAATTTGTAATAAATTTTGCGAGGTTTTGAGTAGAGCAGTCTATCTGATATTTCATCCATCGTTTTGGGAATTGTTCTCACGTACGACCGATTGATATATGGTTGAGAGAAAAAAAACACTAACTGTTGTGAATAAACTACTGCCCGATGACCCATGTCTGTTACCGACACTGGAAACTGGTGGTAAAGTATGCACATATTCAGACTCACTTGAGATTATCAGATTTATTTGCGTGCATATGAGTAATATTAAATACCTTATTGTATATATATGTATATATATATATATATATATATATATATATATATATATATATATATATATATATATATATATATATATATATATCACCCAAATTTTATGAGAAAAAAATGTGTAAATATATTTATAAAGGTGGTTTGCGGTAGGTTTGGGTTGCATTAAATAGATGGACCGCCAAAGAGACCAATTTCCATCTTTCACAGTTCAGCTAAAGCGGAGGAATTTTCAAGGCAATCAACAAGAAGATCGCAAGGACGCCCCTAGGACACAAGCCAGTGATGAGAAGTCCTACTCATTCTCCAACCATCGAAGACCACAGTTCTTTCGAACAAAATTGACAAGAGGAAGAGACTGGGCGATCCGTTTCGCCAGCGTTTCTCTCCGCGAGAGCCTTTCTATCTCAAAACATCATCATCACGTCGCCCTTATCACAGATTCCGGTGTGGGGTAAGTTCCAATTCTTTGCTGTCAAATGGGTCAAGATATGCCACGATGACCTATGGAACTGACATGTGGTTTCTGAGGGACTAAAATATCACTTTCAGCGCACCTCTTCCTTTGTCCAAGGTTCCCTCAGCTACAAACACGGCACTCTTTGCCCTGTCATTGACTTAAGCCTCTCAGTCAATTCATTTGCTTCTCTTCTTGACGGAAACACCACCATGGGTTTTGTATGCCATCCAGGAGAGAGACTACGTGATCAGTGTCGAATTGCAAGATGCGTTTTTTCACGTACCCATCACACGGCTTCTAGGACATTTCTGTGATTCGCCTAAAAAGACACCGTTTACCAGTTAAAGTCACTCCCATTAGGACTCGACATCAGTCCCTGGGGTTTCAATCGATTTATGGGTCGTGAAAATATCTCATATCTTGATCACCTCACCACCTCCATGGAGGCAACATCAACTACCTGGAGTTATATCTTGGAGAAGGACATGACATCCCTTGTTACTTTCCTTCTCAGCCTTGACTTCCTTGACAACAAGGACAAATCTGACCTAGTACCGTTTCACCATTTTCTTCATCTAGGTAAGGAGTTCAACATCCAGTAAACAGAATAGTCCTCCCTCACGAATGAGATCGAAAATCAGCACAATAATTGCTTCCTTGCTTATACGGGACGATCTACATGCCCTAGAATTACTTCCCTGTCGGGTTTGCACAATGCGGCAGCAGACCTCTTAATCATAGGTCATCTGTTTGTGCCCTAATTACGAATGATTCTGTAGTCTGAATGGAGGCAGTGACTTTGCCATTGGACCAACTTCTCATAATCTGCACAAATATGAGGTTCCACCTCAGACGATGGGACAACCTCACCTGGCTTACGTCGGGTATACCTCTTTGAGAAATCGCAATATGTATGGATGAGAGTACTGAGGGATTGAGGAAGGGAACCTTCAGTTGTTTTGGGATATTCTGGAGACGATATCTATTTCGAAAATTTTTCATGGTGGGGGGAATTCTCATTCTGTTCGACAAATTTACTGTGGTGACTTTTTTCAAACGCCAAGGTCGAACCAAGCCCCCAACCCAATGCGTTCCTGTTTGGGATTTTATGAAGTGTAGTAATGACAAATCCACGTTCAAGTTTGTCATATTCCAGGCCGGCTAAATGTATTAGCAGACTCATTGTCCCAGAAGAGTCAGCTAACACAAATGGAACGATCTAATTTCACTTAGTTATGTGACCAGTGGGATCAACCAATGGTAAACCTATTTTCGACAAAGTGGAATACCAGTCTCCCAATCTTTTGTCTCACCAGTCCTGAATACGATGGCCTGTGCAGTCGATGTTTTTTCTATAGATTGGAATGGCCTGGATGCATACGCTTACTCTCCAACACCTCTGATTCCGAAGGTGACACAGAAGGCAAGGGAATCGGAGTGTCGCCTCATCCTGATTGCTCCACTCAAACGAGGGTGTATCAACGACCTGGTCAATCTCGCAACAGAAATTTCCGGGAAACTTGAGATATTTCATCATTAAGCATGGTGGCAGGTGTTTCATCCCAACCCAGAGTAGCTGAACTTGCATGTCTGGACAAGCCATCAGGAACAAAGGGTTCTAAAAACCAGTGGTGGAGAATCTCTCAAGCGATATAACCCTTCACTTTTCGAAGTGCACTAAGGCAAATGGAAAATCTTCACACAGTGGTATGTCCAAGAACACATTATACCACTGCATACATCAATACCTCGAGTAGTTAATCCAGCTATGGCTCTTTGACAAGAAACCGTTAGCATCAAGCACAATCAAAGGCTACCGTTCCATGGTCACTGACACCCTGTGTCACCGTGGAAAAGAGGATATCAGACAACAAAAAACAAAAAAAAAAAAAAACCAAAAAAAAAAAAACCATCGTATCATCTATCCAATTTTAATTATACACATCCAAATACTTTGGCTCTTTGCCCATAGTGTAACCTATCATGCGTACTAATGTTGCTGAACAAGACTCCATTTGAACTGATCACAAGAGCCTTATTAGCTCACCTATCCTATAAGATCTGCTTGCAGTGGACCCAAACTACATTCAGGTCCGACAAGATTGGACAGTATCACCCTGGTTTCTTCTATAATACTTATCCGATCATAATAGATACACATACACCCTCCCAGCCTCTCCGCAGTTACGTCCATATAGAGGGTGTTTCTTCTGCTCTAGTACTGGATTATTCACGGGATTAGGCGCCAATCCTGTATCAAAGGGAGATTATTCTAACTGCCACCTTGTCGGGCCGATAACTTTTAGGTTTTAAGCAAAAATGTTTTGGCGAAGGAGGTCTGGATTTGCTAGGTAGTATTAGTAGTAAGTATTATTGACAAGACATATTTTACACCAAAAGCATATTTAGTTTTCCCGATTTCAAAATCTATTTGATTTGCTGTATACTCGTATACAAAATTTGAGTAATAATTTAAACTAGTGGTTTATTTTCTTGCAGGTCCCTTTCTACTTTTAAGGAACAAAACAAAACATGGTACAGCTACGTTTGTTTGAATTTCACAAAAGTGACAGACTTTTCCTATATGTATTACCAAATACACGGTAAGTACACACTTTATATTGTTAAGCATACTTAATTTGCTTTGTACGTTAGTTTAGTTTTTAAAACTTTTTATTATATGTAATGAAACAGTATATCTAGTGGCTGACCATGCCCAAAATCAGTGACAATTTTAGAAAACATTTTTTTTCCTTCTTTTCCTCAGAGTGAGAATCATTTTTTTAAGCGGAGTCAAGGACATTGTATTTTTTATAGCTAGACTACGTGATGATTGTCATACAAAGGACTTTCTAATTATAACTAAGATCTTTGTAGAACAATGTACTTCTGACCCTTATCTGGGGTCTCTTTTTATGTCTTAGTTTAAAATAAAAATCTTTATTTATATGAAAATTAGTCATTTGTCTTTTAAGATCTAGCAAAATCAATTTGTTTTATTGTTGTGTTCATAAATTCAATTGGGCTGGAACTTATTTCACCTAATTATTTAATTCAATGATTTTCTCTGAGTGCTCATACAAATTAATATTCTTGGACAGAGATATTTATAGTGAATTTCAAACCTGGAATTATATTTATGTGATTCAACAAAAGACTGTTGGTACAACAGCACAATACAGGCCACCACAGGCACATCAACACCTTTAGAGTTGGATTTAATTATTATTAGGACTTTTGGCTGTTATTCTAGGATTATTTTGGGACTTTGATTCACAATACTGTAAGTTTGTTTTTCATTTTCACTTTTGTATTCTAAGGAAATCAATTATTTGTTGAATTTTACAAAGCTTGTTGCTTTTCACTCTTTTCTGTTACTTATTTTAAGAGCATAAACTCATAACAAGACTTGTCAGGTAGATACGTACCTTCACTATATGTATTACCATATTCACGTTAGGTACATACTTTCACTGTGTGCATTAAATATACACCTTAGGTACAAGCTTTCACTATTTTTGTTACCATATTCAGGTAGGTAAAAACTTTATTATTATTATTAAATATAATGATGTTTTTGAACACAAAATAACAAAAACAAAACTGTTGTTTATACCTGACCATCTTTTTATTTACCAACATACCTAACTATCTACCTTTCATTATGTTTAAATTTGTCAATCACCACTATGCAGATAACTTTATGGCATGCAACATGTTAAATTCTTACACATTCTTTGAAAATCTACCCAGATGGATAATTTTGATATCCTGAAAATTTTGCTACTATTTATTATCTTTAGTCACCCTATATTGAAAAATAATAACTAAAACAAATCAGCATCTTTACCTACATTTTGATGAAAACCAGGACACTGGAAAAAATCATACAATAAATAAATGGAAAAGATGAACTAAAGATGAAAATATAGAGAAATTAGTGATAAAGACAGTTACACCAGGCAGTACATATAAAATGTATAGATTAACTCTTTGAGACTGCATTGAATTCAAATAAAAAAATTAAAAAAAATAACCCCAGCGCTTTTGGAAAGTGAGAAAATGTTATATAGTCCATCAGTACAGACATGTATTTAAGTAAATCTGTAGGTATGTACATATGTAGGTTGTGGCAGGACAATTATTACCTGGTCATTTACCCTCCTGGTCAGACACCCCCTAGTAAATTACCACCTGAACAACTACCCACTGGACATGGTTATTCCCTTGTATTAAGAATAGTGCATGGAGTGACTGTACAATTTTAATTACAAGAAAGTGCCTTCATGTGAGAAAGTGCTTTAATCTGTTGTTTACAGGTAATATATTGTATGTGTTATGTATATAGTAGGCAGCTTAAAGACAATACCTTAACAATTAGAGAGTTTGGGAACTTATCCTAACTAAAAGGAAGCTTGCCACTTAATTAAGGTGACATGTTGTTTACAGGTAATATATTGTATACATTGTACATGGACAATCAGAGAGCCTTTAGAACTGATCTAAATTATAAGGAAGCTCACCATTTGACTGAGGTCATAAAACCTGTTGTTTACAGGTAATATATTGTACATGTATACATATTTCCTGGACAAATGGTGAGCTTTAGAACTTGTCCAAGTTACAAAGAAGCTCACCTCTTAATTAAGGTCATACATCCTGTTGTTTACAGGTAATACATTTTATTGGAGCATGTTTTTGTTTGATTAAAGGACCCGAATCAATTTGTTATAACTCATCCACTTTTTCACATGAAGGCATCTTCTTATTATTGACATGGCCAACCTATGCACCATTCTTACTTCTAGTTTTACTTTTTTTGATTCAGTGTGTGTACCTCTTTTATGCAGAAGAATATCCATGTCATGTGGGTAGTTGTGAAGGGGGTAATTGACATGGGGGTACATAAATGGGGATAATTGACCAGGGGTGTGTGTAAATTGTAAGTGTGTGAAGTCCCTCAACTTATCTTCCACCATTCAAGCTAAAAACTGAAAACTTTCTTAAGCAGAATTTCTTTACATGGAGACTGTGCAGTTTTCAAAATATTGATTATGCCCTTTGGGGAGAGGACAGGTGAATGGAAATGAAACTAGACATATCTTTCTAATTATTGAAAAAATAATATACATACATACTTATGGATTGATTTATTGCTTTGTTTATTTATTTATTACAGAGCCAGAACCCCTGGCTGGTGGAGACAGAATAAAAGTATTTGAAAGAGATAATCTTACTAGTTTTACGGACATTTGCAATACAGATATTGTTACACCTGAACAGGAATTTTCTGTGATGGTTCGAAAAGGTGAGAAAAATTATCAGATTCTATTTAGCGCTATATAACTCCACTACTTGATTTTGTTATTTATCTTGAAGGGGCATTTTGCCAGGATTAAGAAATTTTTATCATAAATCTTTTGAGACTACCCTTTATTTGTCAACGAATGTTAAGAAATTTGCCAACATTAAGGCCTCTTTCGACCATTCCTTGATGTCAGCAGATATAAAGGACAGTGCTGACCATAAGGCCACATAAATTGCTTGAAGAGTGATTTTATTCAATTCAGTATGTCGTATGTTAATTCCGTTATTCAAATATTTTGATTAAAGACAGTATGCCATATGTCTATCATATATACAATCACTTTTATTAAGGACAGTGTGTCATATGTGTATCATATATACTATTAGTATTATTAAGTACAGTATGTCATATGTCATATATCGATCAATTAAACAATAACTTTTGCTAAGCACAGTATGTCATATGTCTATCACACATACAATGACTTTTATTAAATAAAGTATGTCATATGTTGATATACAGATACATTTGCTAGCACAGTTCATACAGTACATGACTCAACGAAATCTTCACAGTTATCATGTGAAATTTTGTTTATGACTTTTGTCAGCTTTTTGCCTGCACATTTCCAACCTAAATTCTTAGACTGAATGATAAAATGAAAACTTGACTGTGAGAAATTGAACTTTTATTCTGTTTTTAGTTCCTGTTTTGCATTTATCATTGTGTTGTATTTTTATAATAATGACCCAGTTTAAAAAACTCCCCATCCCACTTCTAGTTAAGGAAATGGAAAAGATAAGGACGAGCTGCCCAGATCCGTTGCTGAGAAAATTTGACTACAGGTATTATACCTCAGACCGCACGCTATCTTGTACACAAAACGGCAACTTGTGGGATGTATGCACAGACAGAACCATGATGACGTTTAATTACACAGCCTGTAATAAGACAATGGCATACTCTAGTAAGTATATACTCCCACATCTATCTCTCTCTCTTCAGTACCAATTACTGTATATTTAGATGCACACAAAACTAACTCATGCATACATGTGCACTTGTGTGCATGTACCTAGCTATACAGTTATAGTCAAGTCATATAATCTTCAAGTGACATATTTGTTGGAGGCATCCATATTCCAAAATGTAGAAGAAACAATGTTTGGTCCAATGTTTTGATTGTTAACAAAACTATTTACAGGAGCAACAAAGAGATTCCATTTATGTGTTGGCAGTACCACAGAATCTCGATGATCCAGATCTCTCCTAAGAGTTTAAAGGCACATTAGTCCCACTGACTGACATTCGAAATTACTGTCTATTAAATTTATTAAAGTCAAAAGTTTATGGAGGGAGGGAGCCATTGTTGAAGTAAAACTGTTTGAAAGCCATGGATCAACCTGGAGATCACTCCAGTGGCTTAAGTGGTTAGAGTGTCTTGGATGCAGGAGGTTGCATGTTCAAACCCTGGTCGAGTCATACCAAAGACTTATAAAAATGGTACTAACAGCTGTCTCACTTGGCAATCAGCATTAAGAGTTTAGTGTTAGGACTGGTTGGCCTGGTGTCAGGATAATGTGACTGGGTGGACATGATGCTACATGTCTGCAGCATGATGCCCCAGTGCTAGACATGACTATAAACTGCCACACTGCAACATCATATCGACATGACTGGAAATTTTTTAAAGCTACATTTAAAATCCAAATCACACACATGCACACTACCTGGGTAACATTCATTTTCTATTTTAAGTGAGTTGTAATATTTACAAATTCCATGATAAGTAGTAAAGTCACTACTGGAAAAAAAATCATAAGCTCTGTAAATAATTAGATTAGTTAGTTCACAGTTCGTGTAAATTTATTTTTCATAACATTTATTTCTTATGCGTCCTCTATTCTTGGTCAATCATACCAAGGTCTAGCCTCAAGAAAGTATGAAAATGGGTCAGAATGCCTCGTTTAAAGTTTTTTGTGAACCAACTTGAAGAAACATTCATGCACACTGTGCATGTATTTTCTTCTGGAGATATGTTTTCTTCAAAATTTAACTGTGAGTGAGCTTCACCTTTTTATTTGAGCAAGTGTCTGGATTGTTCTCACCAGTAGTTTGGAAGAAGGTTCTGTATGTATGGATGTCTGTATGTATGTATGTATGTATGTATGTATGTATGTATGTAATGTAATGTATGTATGTATGTATGTATGTATGTATGTATGTATGTAATGTAATGTATGTATGTATGTATGTATGTATGTATGTATGTATATGTATGTATGTTATGTATGTATGTATGTATGTATGTATGTATGTAAGTATGTATGTATGTATGTATGTATGTATGTTAAGGTTGATAAATGTCTTGTTGACTTTTATACTCTTTTATTGCAGAGAAAGGTGAAGCCTGGTGTATTGCTAGTGTTACAGTAAAAAAGGACACATACACAATGGTGTACAACCCTGATGATGTCGTGGATGATATCAACACATTTAGATTCACCTGCATTGTAAGCATATTTTTTTAAGTGAAGTGTCCATCTATCTTTACCTTAATCCTTCTGTCTGCCCCATGTGGTTGCACACATAAAAATACAAGTGGCACAGGACCTAAGATAATATGCTTAAAATTTAGGTGATTATTCTTTGCACAAAGATAGGACTTCATTATTTAGCAATTGTTTTATTTCTGCTTGCTGTTTTTAAATTCACTTTTCTTTTTCATTCTGTGAATAAAGAAATCCAAGGCTTCTTTGATTACAAATGTTCATGTGAGTTTTCTCTCTCTGCATTGCAAATGATGTTGTTGTTGTTGTGTTATAGGGTTTAATGCCATTTTTCAGCACAAGATAGGCTATACATAGTGGCCAGTATTAATGGTGGAGGAAGAACATGGGAAAAACCCGAAAAGAACCACCAACCCACGAGAAGCTACCGGCAAGCTTTCTCACATGTCCACATTGGCCGAGCCTGAGACTCAAACCCACACAGACAGAGGTGAGATGGCAGTGAGACAGCGCTTTAGACCACTCAGCCACTCAGGGTCCTCCATTGCAAATGAATTATACAGAATTATGCAAAAGACATGAAAGCTCATGTTCATCACCACACAATAAAGGCGTGGCATCACATTAACATCAAATCAACCAATACCAGTTGATGCTTTCCATTTTGTAATGTACCTGTGAACACCTGGTTGACCAGTCAAAACTGAGGCTTTGCAATAATTACTACTACATAATGTTGTGAAGAAAAAGAAAGAAAGAAAGAGAAAAATGCTTATGATTGTTTTAGATTGTAAACTTTGAAAACTGTAAACCATGACAAACTGACTCTTATTTCAGGCAATAGCTGATGATAGCATAGAGGCCAGCATGTCGCCCCAATTTTGCAGCTTGAATCAAACATCATATTCTCTTAGGACAGACACCACTGGAAAGAAAGTTGGAATCCAATTAACAAACAAAATTCTCGGTAAGCATAATTCATAAATCAAAATTATAAATTTACAGCATTCAGCCACACATCCTTTATGGGAACTGATTCTATAACAAGATTGTGAATTGATAACACTCTTATTTTTCACCTCCATATATCCAAGTTTGATTCCTTGTCAAAGTATGTGAGAGAATAAGTGATGGCCCATTCAAATTTATTGCTTTTTTCCCCATGGTTTTGAGTAATCTTTGCCCCAATAGGGTCTTGGCATGCTTCTGTCTGTCATGGAATGTATGCAATGCAAGCTGATAAAGTATACTCTGTGAGAACACTTTGTATAATCAATGTATATAACCTGATGCTAAAAATGGCACATACTTATCACATTATTATTTGAGTACATGTACTTCAGCCGGTGAATGTAATACAAACTAAGATAAATAGTTATATATATCACAAGATATATACAAACAGATTTGAGAGATAGATGCATATAAATTGAAAGATTGGCAGACATACAGGCACATGATTGGATATAGGTAGAGGGAAACATAGATAAATAGCATACTGTATTATTTGTATTTTAAATTGATTTTATCTTGATAAACGTTTTTTGCTGAAAGGTAAACAGTGTTGACTGCTTTACTTTTTCATACACGAGAAATCCTTCTTCATTTGAATTTGTTTGTACATATTAGTACAAAGAGAGAATATCTATGATTTACATAATCCAAGAAAACTTAGCGAAAATAAGCCTTAGATAGACTGATATGCAGATAGTAATAATAATTTATAATAATAATAACTGAGAGTTAGAAAATTGTTTAAAATTGCATAATGCAGTTGCAAGTTAGAGTTTTTGTGGAAATAATTCTGATGAAATAAAATAATGAAACAATCTGTTCTACATTTCAGAGTCTTGTCGTAAGTATACATTATTCTTTTACTATGAAACCCTCTTTAACCACCAGTGTGTTTCATTATCGTATTTGGTCTAATAAAAACAAAATGCTTTTTTGCTACTGTATCATCCCATGCTACAACGATAAACTTTCCTTTTTCATGACAATGATGTAGTCAGAGAATGGTTGGTTGAGTTGGTGGGTAGAAATACAGTTGGACATTTTGTAAATATTCGTATAATGCATAATTGGTACTGCCACAGTAATCTTATTGATAGAACATGCTTATGTTAGAACGACACAATTTTTCCAAATCTAGGTCACATTCACCTTTTATTTCACACATTGGTAACTGTGGTTAGACTACCATAAAGTTCATACCTCCATCATTATCCACACCATTGTTAATACCTTTTTAAGTATAATATGGTAATCTTACTCCCAACTGAGGTTACAGTGACCTCCATTTCATCCTTTAATTACTTAAGCAAACATGTGGTAAACTTCAATTCTCAGACACTATGCATTGCAGAACTTTACAACTAACAAGGAAACATCTCAATAAGGTCTAAACTTTCTAATCAAATGTAGGTCATGGTGGCCTATGTTTCACTTTTTATTAATATTTCTTTAATTCTCAACTACCGTAGACTGGTATATCCCTAGCTCATTTTTAATTTTCTTGCTTTTTTATATTTCTTTAATTCTCAACTACTGTAGACTGGTATATCCCTAGCTCATTTTTAATTTTCTTGCTTTTTTATCATTGCCATCTTATCATTATCACACTTTCTTTTCTTCCAGTCAGTCGTTCATTTAATGATTGCATACATTTTTTTGGTTCTGTCTGAATATTGTTGAGACCATAATCTCCAGAACCATACCCAACTATGAAAAACATCCTCGTAAGAATTGTCATATCCCCAACTGTTTTCTTGATTTAAGTGTAACCAATAAGTTGCACTCCATAGAAGAAAATAGAGTGGCATTCACAATTGTTTAACTTCATCTTGCCATACCCACCCCTATTTGTTAAGAAGAATTTTAAACTGTCACAGCTTGATGGGCATAAAATGTCCTTGATTGAGACAAGAGAACAATGTTCTTTTAGTTATATTCACACTACTTCTGAATCAGGGGTAGACAAGACCAAAGATGACGAAACGTGCCAAGAATTGATTCTCGTTGTTTAATTTTTGTTCCAAGAATAACTCTAGTTGTTAGGGCATTCACACCAAGGAATATATGAAAATGTGTTCCTGCTCTTTGGGCAATTACCTCAAGCATGTTGCCCTAGGATGGCCATGAAGCCCCTTGACTATTTCGCTGTCTCATTAAATCATTGTCAATTTGATGAAGTGATAGAATGGCCTTTATTAGTTTACTGCCCCCCCCCCCAACTTTTACATGTGCTTTGTACAACCAATGGTTATTGAGAACAATCTCTTCAAGAGTTCAGTGCTCAGTACCGTTAATAACCATGTCTACATTTAGATATATTACATGAACCTTGTACAATGAAAAGTAATAAATCAATATTTAAAGTCACCATTCTCATTCTTTATCAGTTTTTGTGCATTGTAAGTGTAATTTAAAAAAATGTAAATATATTTTGAATAAATATTACATGATACAAATAATTTTATCAGTTATTTCATACAGGTGTAAAAATCATTATCTTGGTCACCATATTCCATTATGTTTTTATATTTTGGTTCTCTCTCTCTCTCTCATATGCTCTATCATGTTTCACCTAACACTATTTCTTGACATTGTTTGACAAATGAAAACACTAATAACAACAGAAGAAGTAACACAATATGTTTCCTTTTGCAGCATTTACTGGATCTGCAGGTCAGAAGGTGGAACAGAATATTGATGTGAAAGCTATAGCAATAGGAGTGTCTGTAGGCGTTGTCGTTGTTGGGATCGCTATAGCAGTTATTGTTGTAATTATCAAAAAGAGAAGGAGGCTTAGATTCAAATAAAAAGTTATTTACATGTATGTGTGTATGTATGTATGTCTGTGTAAATATGTATGTATGTGTATATATAGAGGATGATATCTACATGTGTATGGTTGTATAAATGGCTGCTTGATGGTTGTATGTAAAAGTCCGTCCACTTAATTGTGAAAACCCTTTTAAAGAACACCTTTTGACTGCTTTCTTCTCTCAGAGCCTACTGAAAATGTACATTTGTGACTCAGTTTTCCTCCTCTTAAAGCTTATTGAAAATGTACCTCTGTGACTCAATTTTCCTCCTCTCAGAGCGTACTGAAAATGTACCTTTGTGATTCAATTTTCCTCCTCTTAAAGCTTATTGAAAATGTACCTCTGTGAATCAATTTTCCTCCTCTCAGAGCATACTGAAAATGTACCTCTGTGACTCGATTTTCCTCCTCTCAGAGTGTACTGAAAATGTACCTCTGTGATTCAATTTTCCTCCTCTTGAAACTGTACCTCTGTGACTCAATTTTCCTCCTCTTGAAGCATGCTGAAAAGGTAACTGTGTGACTAGTTCTTACAATACTTGTGCATGACATGTTATGTTCACTAGAATAGGATTTGAATTGTAATGATCCGAGTGATACATGGCATGTAATATATATTTGAATGATGGATTTTTTGATTTTCTTACTATAAATTACTTTATGTATTTGTTTCCTACTAAATGACATCACTTGTATCAGTCTTGTTAAAATCATTGAGATATTGCTCGAAAATGACAAACCCTTTTGGAGTTATTTGAGGTTTTGTATGATTCAGCAATGAAAATGATTTATCCAAATAGAGAAGGAGCAGAGAAGAGAAAATAAAGCAACCAAAAGACTGACGATTGTCCATGATATATCACAGAAGTACATCAGTTTGGTTGCAAACAGAGAAATGCAGATTGTCACATTTTAGAACTACTCAAGTTTTAATACATCTGCCATAAGGCAGAACATATTATGATATACTGTCTGTCCATTACCCTGTTTCCACTTTTGTTTTTGGTCAAACTCAGGTTGTTCACCATCTATAGTTGTCAGCCTTAGTGGATGGCTTGCACCTGGGGTAAGGAAAAATCCTATTGATTTTCGGATGATAATGTTAATATCAAGGTCATTTTGACTGAAAGAAGAAATGTTTTCTTCACCATCACCCGAGTTCCCCACCATACACAGTTTTTAAACTTTTGGCTGACTTGCACCGGGGGTGAGAAAAAGTAAATCAGTTTTAGGGTCAAAAGGTTGAAGGTCAAGGTCATTCTGACTAAAAGAAGAAAACTTCTACTAACATTAGTTTATATCTCACATTTTGATCAAACTTTATGGATGGCTTGTAAATGGGGTTCGAAAAAAACTTTCCAATTTGGGGTCAAAAGATGAAAGATTAAGGTCATGTTGTGGCCAAAAAAAGAAAAATTGTTTCTGCACAAAATTACAGTGATAGACTAGATACCTTCAGCAAAACTGAACCACTCAGATGGCCTAATGGTTAGAGCATCCACCTCGGATACAGGAGGTCGTGGGTTTGATCCCCTGCCAGGTCATACCAAAAAAAGACTTATAAAAATTGTATTAATAGCTGCCTCGCTTGGTGCTTTGCATTAAGAAGTTAGTGTTAGGACTGGTCAATCTGCTGTCAGGAAAATGTGACTGTGTGGGACATCATGCTACATGTCTGCGGCATGATGCCCCAGTGCTAGACATCACTATAAACTACCACACTGCCGACATAATAGCAATATGACTGAATTTTTTTTAAAGCTACATTAAAAATCCAAATCACACACACTCAGCAAACTTGTATGACTTTCAACTTAGGCAAGAAAGAATTCTATTGATTTTGGGGTAAAAAAAATTTGTAAAGGTGATGGTGACTAAAAGAAGAAAAATATCTACTTGGATCTGTACTTGTGAAGGGATTGCATATCAGGAATAGATGAATACCATTGATTTTGAGGTTAACAGGTCAAATGTCAAGGTAATTATGCCTGAAAGAAAATGAGTTTGGTAGAAAAACTTTTGTAAGTTCTTGGATCAAACTTAGCAGATTGCTTGCACTTAGAATATTAAAGGAACATGTAGCTTCTGGTGTCTAAAGGTCAAGGTAAATGTATTCATAGAAAGAATGTTTTTCTGCACATCAAGATCTTGACTAAATGTTAAGGTCACTGAATCCCATTGATCAATCATTTTCAGAGACAACAACACCCTACTAATGCCTACATAGGAGACTATTAAGCACAGGCTGGACATATAATGTGTCCTTCACTGTACTCATGCTGCCTCAAGAAATGTGACAGTGTCATAATGTTCAACTATTCTGTTGTTTGATCAGTATATATTTTTCAGATTTTGAAAGTAAATGTGAGAATAGTTGACCATGGTAAACGATATGTGTAGTCATGAGATGAATTTTAGAAGAATGTAAATTGAACTGGCAGAAGATTCTTACTGTATATCTTCTTATTATGTACTCAGTTTTTTTCTTCTCCATTAACCTTACGTTGTCAGAATTGGACAGTGCTGCAGATGATAAAGTTGATGATCTGGATGAATGTATTGAGTCACAAAAGAAACTGTCACCAAAGTAAATGATTGAACATGACATCCACAATGTCTAGCAAAGGCCTGGCCTTCTGACAACAAATGTGAGACATTGAAAATTTCATCCTGATCATTTAAATGCTTTTTTTAGTAGAAATGTTCATAAAAATTCTAAACTCGAATCATGCATAAAAGGCATGTTAACTCATTCAGACTGTTAAATTTGGAAAAACAACTGCAGAAGGCAAAAGCTGCGGAGCCAATAAGCTAACAAAGAAGCCTTATTTTCTGCTGGCTAAATGAGCTTGGACTCCCAGCTGCTTTTTAGTTCCCCACCCCTTTT
>CM068829.1:110720179-110975179 GCA_028554795.2 Sinohyriopsis cumingii | reverse complement strand
ATTTAAGATGAGTAAATGCGCATACATGACCTGTATGATATTTTTTTAGTAGCCTGCAAATGATAAATTTGGGAATTCCCTGTTTCTTATTGTTTGCATGCAAATGATGACATGGACCCAGTGATATACGGATTGGTATCGTTTTTGATTAATTTAAAATAGTGTTCTTGGATCCTCAAGAAAGTTCTGAACTTAATGATTTAAATTGTAATACAAACATGTCCATCTCGATAGTTGTGAAGTGAAACCATTGCCTAGTTAGACGAAGTGATTAGTAATGAAACAAAAACAGCATGCATTTTGTAACGATACAAAATATAGTTGGGAAAATGACATTGTTAGGAGATGGGAAAATATAAATGATATCAGAGTATTAAGTGTCTCATATTTAAGGCATTAATTACGTTATGACGATTAATCTCTGTTGATTATTAACTTGTTGCTAGTAAAACATTTGCGAAGGTTAAGCTGTCCTCGTGATTCTCAAATGCTCACGAACAAAGGTTTTACTTACATTTCTAACACATTTTTAAAAAAGTATCCGCTGATATTGTAAAAAATTAAATGTATGTGAAGCTCAACGTGGTTAGAATAATCATTAAAATTGTACCTACATTTCCGTCCCGATTTCTAAGATTGATTTGCTGAAAATTTTAACGTTCGAACAACCACACACATTCTTCCATTGTCGCTAATGTTAAAATTTCAATTACATGTAGTTAACTGTTTGACATTCTCCCAGTTGCCTCAGGACCGGTTCCAGGATAATACATTATTTGCCCTTCCCTTGACAGCTCATACGATTGTTTTCACCTCCGTATCATATTAACATTAGTACATCGTCTCCTCACATTAGAACATCGACATAGATTGGATCCCACTTTAGTCCTCTTATTAAGAATAGAAATCCAATCATAAACAAGAGTAAAAGAATCAGACTATGTATGGCGGCTTAAATGCGCTTCATTGAAACGTCATCAGTATGTTGTGACGCCTGCCGCGTACTCGGTGCTGTCTTCTGGTAGCATCATTATTGTGCTCTATCATTTGAAAGTAAAGCGTCTTTCCTCCTACGTATTCATCAAAATGTTTACATTGTGCACTAAAATCACTGTAGAAAAAAAATGCCAAAGCAAATATGCAGTCTAAATTGAATTTGATAGAGGAGCTATCGACGAGCACAGCTATCTATAAGGTGCGTTTTGCCGCCAAATGTAATTCGATGTGGCACTGATGTTATCCTAAACCTGGGAGGTAACTCTAAAGGATAATTATGAAAAATGAGATAAAATCAACACAGAGCACATACTACTTGTCACAAAGATGATGTTCTTTTACATGATGACAATTAAAAACAGGATGGAGCTGCCAGCGACCTCTTGACCTCTTTACATTCCTGAATGAACAATGGCATGCTATTGACGCTGTGTGTGTGTGTGTGTGAGAGAGAGAGAGAGAGAGAGAGAGAGAGAGAGAGAGAATACTAGACATAATCTAGTCAAGTAACGATAGGAGTCAATAAGTTAGTCTTTCGCATTATTTATAGATCATCAATCTGTTATGGAAATCAAGGAGCTCTTCCAATATTTAATGTTCTCACTTACAATGAAATATTGTCGGGATTGATTGAAGTAATCAATTAGGTTTTATTGAATTTGGTTTTTCAATTGGATTCAAGAGGAACATTTCAGATACCAATGCAAATCTTGCCATTATTAGATTCCAAAGAATTCCTCACAGCTCCCAATTTGTATTTAGTAGCCAATTGCACTTATGGTGTAATAGCAGCACCAATTACGTAAATTCCTTGGATAAACATTACATATTTTCCATGTCGAATCTAGCTGAAAGATGGAATTCGAGGATGGAAGCGTGATCGTAAAGTACAGTTTTGCACCAAGTTGTACTGTTGATGAATTTACTAGGATTATTTTTTAGATGAGATATTTACATTTAAATACCATTTCATCAGAGACCATTTAGGTCTTACGAGAACTATAGGGTGGTAATGCCTAATGTCCCAGTTCTCTGTTCCTCTAAAATATACCAAAACATATCATATTTATTTAGACACAATTTATCCGAGGGTCTTAATGCACCAGCGTAATTTCGTAAGAAATCGCCTCAGAAGTATCACTGTTTTGTTGTGTGTGTTTGGTTTTCTTGTATCGAATTATGGGTATGATTTTGCTGGAGTTACTACATTTGCAGAGTCGAAGAATCTGTTCAGACATTAAACAGATTTTCGGAGCATACGATTTTGAGCCTGCAGGTATTTTACACTCTCGAAAGAAATTTTTGGTCAGCTTAGGAATTCTTCTAACTTCTGATTTCTAAGACATATTAGTTGTAGAGATGACTTGTGACTAATTTATCTCGGGCAGATGTATTTGGTGACATGCTGATTTCAGTCAGTGTTAAATTTAGGTTGCATAATAGATTAAGTTTCTAATTTTGAGGCAAATTTGTTATTTCACAACCCTTGGGGAATTTAATAGCAGGCTTTGATCTTTGTCTTCTTACGCAGTATACCAGATTTCATCCACTTTGTATAATGTCGAAGAAATTGCTGTGGAATAATTTCTCTTTTTCAGATTTTGCTCATAACTGATCATTTTCATTCAGCTTTTGATTTGCAGTTATTACTTGGGAAAATTATGTTTTCAACTAAACGAGATTTTTCGAAGTGCACTCTGAGTATCATAGAAATGTTATTTAGGACAATGCTGATCTTCTGCAATTAATTCATTTATTTCGTACAATCAAATTTTCTCGTGTGGAATTGCTTTTTTTCTTAATACGAATGTTTAAGTTGTTTCTTCTAAGTGCTGTTAAAATTATGAATGTGTTTTCAACTTGATCTAGTTGTTTATATTGTGATCGATTCCATTCGCATGATCGCAATAAAATGTTCGGGTATGATCACCAACAGATATTGGTGATTTGTAGCAATATATATATATATATATATATATATATATATATATATATATATATATATATATATATATGTTCTAGGTGAAAGAATATCGTATTTAGTCAAACGTCGTCCCTGTTGAGTAAACACAACTGACAAGATATGGTCATGTAATATTTTTACTAGTTGCAGGTACGTATTTTTTCTTCTAAAATTTGAACGAATCTCACTCGCGATCTTCACTGTATTTGTGGTCTGAACTCTTGACGAGTTTGACCTTTTTTTCAATGACAGTCAGGATCTGAAATGTATTTATAGTCTAATATTTAATGTCACGCAGCTCATGCAACATTTTAGTATTTATCTGTTTTGGTCTTTATTCTCGTAGTTCCGAAACTAAATTGTATTTTCACTGAACTACAATGAACATAATTGACAAGATTCAAGAAAACCGCATTCTTAATACACATGAGATATCAATGAATTTGCTTGAAAATTACGTTAGCTTTGGGAAATCATTTTTAAAATACCAATTACAGCAGCTGAGGCAACCCTCTTGTGGCTAGATGCTCTTAAGAATTTGTTCCATCTTTCTGTCGTCAAAGGATGATAGTTTGGTTTCAGCTGTTTTCCCTCTATTGCAAAGATTTCTGAACTATTTATCACCAATCGAGGGTGAGATCAGTATCTTGCTACTGCGTGCCATCTTACTTGACTCAACTGCAATTTAACTGTTTTGGTGCATTGAATGCATTATATCTTTTTTTAAGAAAGATAAGTTACTGCTCACACCCAAAATGACAGGATATCTACGTTTTTGTAGTAGCTGTACGGAAATGTTTCAATAGTAAAGTGGAAACACTGTATCTGTAATGTTTATACTTCACGAGTGAAATATTTCCCCATATCTACTCATAAAATGTAAATGTTCTTTTGATCATATTTTTTTTCTCCAAAGCATATATCATCTATTTGCATGGTTTTTCGCCATTCGGTGCCATTACGAATAACAGCTACATAAACTACATCGATAAAAACAAATTTATTGATTTTGCAATAGTTTCGACTCAGCAACATTTATATATCATACATCAACTTGTGTACTTTGTCAAAATAACGTTTGCATTCGTACGAAAATGAGATTTTTTTTTGATATTTCTTTTGTTAACACATTTCGTGCGCAGATTGATACTGTTGGGATAGGGTTTGCCTAGTGTAGAAACATCTAACAGACTTCTGAGTGTGACATCTTTAAACAGAGTTTAATGATTGTGAATTCACTTGCAAAGATTTTAGTTCTTTAATGTTTCTTCATTGACACTAAAAAAAACTGTGTGGCCTTGGCAAACTTAGACTCTAGTTCGGTAGCAGATGCTCTATCCAATTTTCGATTGTTACTTGATCAACGCTCAATTTACCCCTTTTTTCAAACACAATTGTGATGCAAGTTAAAATTGCTACTTACAAAAATGCAATTAATAACGAATTTGTCTATTAACAATGTATAGCGTTTGTCGGAGAGTATTACAGGTATGCGATATTATATGAGTGACACATAGTAACAGGTAATGTAAGTTCAGTCACTGACAGTTTCCATAATTCATGTCGAATGCTAATTATAAAAATATAGTACTTTACGTCAACGTTTTTGCTGTTTGGAGTTTGTGATTATGCATTTCTTAAAAGCACCTCATTCATTACATAAATGTACGCTGGATGGTCTATGTTAAGATGTGTGCATCCTGATTTGGAGAGAGAGAGAGAGAGAGAGAGAGAGAGAGAGGAAAAGAAGAAGAGAATGAAACACCCCAAATAGGGAAATACATGCTCTAATAAGATACATAAATACATATATATTTCCTAAACGGGATAAAGGTAGTTCCAAAAGTAATATCGCCACTATGGAAATAAATGTGGCGTCGACACTATAGTAAGATCATTTTTCTCCCACAGTTGTCGTTCCGTCATCTATTTATGGGGATTCGTTATTATTTGTATAAATTGTTGTAGTTCTTGGCTTAGCGTCATTTTTCACCGCAAGATAGGCTATGCATGGCGGCCAGTATCACTGGCAGATCGAAAAAAACCGGGAAGAACCACCGACCCAAGGGAATCAGCAGAGGGGGCGAACAGACCGACTTTGGAAGCGTCCAAAAAACGAAATAAGGCTTCTAACTAAAAATATTTCGAGCTGAATATTTGCTTGAAATAAATGATTGTCTAAACAAATTGAGGATTCTCCGGTTAATTAGACCATTTATTTTCGTAAATTGCTTTCCTGATCTGAAAACTCGTAAAATTAAAATTACTATTACAAAAAACGAACCAACTTGAGGTCATGGCCCCCTCTGCTGCTATTAATTTATCCAAATATTTTATCAAGTCCAATACGATATCTTGTTCTAGGATCGTGCAAATTTATTGTTATAAATCCATGCGGAGTAGCTTGCGCTCGTGAAAAGAAATTTTTAAATTTAATTATATCCATATCACCGCTGCACCAGGTTTGATGAATATTTCGCAACGTATGTGTATCAACTCCATTAAACACAACTAAAATATTACAGTTATCTCTGATCACTTTTGGTATTTGTGTGTATCGTTGAGTAACATAAATGACATCGGTGTTTTTATGTCTACCTCGAGAAAAAATCCTAGCTGGATTTGATTGTTTGTCCAGCATCACATCATCGTATACAACTAAATTATTAATAAATCCGTCTATGGAATCAACTGATGGTGCTTCATCAATATCGGTTATAATCTCGATAACATCGTTATCTTTATCTATTTGCGCGTTTTCATTAAAATCCTTAAGCACATTATAACATCGTTGATCATCAACTGACAGGGCTACCAAATACAATTTGTCCCACTTTAACCATCTCTTTATAAGATTAAGTAACAACTGTGTCTTGCCACTTCCAGATGGTCCTATTATTATCATTCTGATGGAATTTGGTAACGCAGGATGGTGCTTGACAGGTTCTCGTTTTCTTGTCGCTGAGAAATAAATTATATCCATGCTGTATAAAATATCTATGGATTTATATTGTGTGAAGTGCAGGACGCGTACCCCGACGAATACACTAACAACTATTACCACAAAAAATAATAGATCAGCGGTTACGGGTAAGTGTGCGCGGTGTGGTACAAAGAAATTTAAATTTATTCCTGGTGATAATTCAGGGACAAAGTCAGCGTTAAAAAAAAGCAACACGGGGGTGATATTGCAGCAAAATTAACAAAATTACCCGGGACTCCGTGGGCTAAATACCCAGGAGAAAAACACCTACCAGGATATAATTATTGCGGTCCTGGTACTCGACTCGATATCAGGCTTGATAATCAGAATCAACCAAAACCAGGCGAGGAACCAATAAACGCTATTGATAAAGCATGTCATGCTCATGATGTTGCCTATAAAAGCAATGATCTACAACATAGGCATATTGCAGATGTGAAATTAATTCATGCGCTAGATTCTAAAAAAAATAAAAATATCAAAGAAAAATTAGCTAATTGGTTAGTAAGATCCGCGATGAAAGGTTGTTGTTGTTGTTGTTGTAGGGTTTAACGCCATTTTTCAGCACAAGATAGGCTATACATGGCGGCCAGTATTAATGGTGGAGGAAGAACCCGGAAAAACCCCGGAAAGAACCACCGACCCACGAGAAGCTACTGGCAAGCTTTCTCACATAACCACATTAGCCGAATCCGAGACTCGAACCGACGCAGACAGAGGTGAGATGGCAGTGATCCGTAACGGTGAGCGCTTTAGACCACTCGGCCACTCGGGGCCCCGCGATGAAAGGTAAATTAGCGCTTGGGGCTGGTATTATATAAAATGGAGTCGATTTATTATTTCCCAATTGGATACTGGAAGGTAAAGCAGCAATTAGTAAACTCGCTGATGCAGCAGCGGTTAAACATTCTACTGCTAAAGCGTGGTTATCCAAACAGGCAATATGGCAAATTTACCTACCGCCACCGAAACAAATTCGATTTGCACATTTCAGTGTCAGTGTTCCTAATGAAGTTCATCAAGCTGATATTCTGTTTTTACCACATGATACTGTACGTAGAAAAACGTATAAATACGCGCTAACTGTTGTTGATGTTTCAAGTAGATATAAGATGCAGAACCGTTAACGACTAAAACAGCTGCTGATATAGCCGATGCTTTTAAACGAATTTATCAACGAGGTGGTCTGCGATGGCCACAGCTGTTACAAGTTGATCCTGGCAAGGAATTTCTTGGTCCAGTAATACCAAAATACGACTAGGACATGCTGCAATTCATCGTAATCAGGCAATTGCTGAACGATTTAATCGAACGCTAGCTGAGCGGTTATTTGGATATCAATACGCGAAGGAATTTATTCAGGCTACGAGATCTCGTGAATGGGTTGCAAGATTACCAAGTGTGATAGCAGCGTTAAATAATGAAGTAACTCGAACAACCAACATGAAACCTATTAATGCAATTGCAAAAAAAATATACCTACACAACGACGTGATCTTTCAGCACAGCCAGTATTAGGTAATATCTCTGTCAGGTATTTATACGAGCCCGGTGAACTTGAAGGCGGTAAAAAAAAGAGCGACTGATCCTATTTGGAGTGTTACCACACATAAGATATCCACCGTGACAAGATCCTCAGGTAGACCCGCAATCTACAGACTGGATTCAACTGCTCCTCAACGTATATTTGTGCGTCAACAATTACAAGTAATTCCCGAGGATACACAATTACCACCCAAATCACTTAACTAGCTCCATTACGTCGATTACATTCAAGACAGGTCAACATGATATTTTCTCGTGTATGACCAAGATTGTTATTTTTTCTATCTACGGTAAATTGTCTTGGATCATTTTTCAGATACCGCCATAACATTATACAATTACAACTTGCACAATGATTATTCTGTTGTTGTTTCAGCGCATTAATAAAATCAGCATCAAGATCAAAATCGCGTTTGTTTCTTTTATCACACTGTTTATAACCAAATAATTTTTTTCTTATTATATCGCTTTGACATTCGTCAATATCATCACTAATCACTGAAGAGTCCATGACGATTCGTCTCAACTGAGATATTTTTCTAACTCGAGACACTGCAAGATAAACCAAGTTCGACCATTCGATACGATCATCAACGATCCAAACAACTGTATCAGTAATAGTTAATCCCTGAGATGAATGAATCGTCATCGCGTATCCTAGCGTCCACGGGGATTTATCAGCACGTAGAGCATCTTCAACAACATCAACATCAACTGCAACAATATCATTCAATACAAGATTCTGTTTCCTTGACTCGGTCTGTCCTGGTATATCAACGTCAATATTTTGCCGTCGCGTATTTGCTGGTCGATAACATAACGGAACTGGCAACGTTGGAAACTTTTCTCGTTGTAACTGAAACAACTCCCGTTGAAGTGTATCACGAACTATCTTTCTACTTGCAGCTATCAAATCATTTGGTCTCCACGCGCGAAGAAAGTCTTTCATGGGTGTTTCTGAAATTATCTCTCGCATTACTTCACACTGAATTTTATTCGGTTGTAGTCTGATTAATTTTTTAAATTCCTTCAACGTTGCATCAAGTGCTCTATGATCATCAGATACTTCTTCGAAGTGGTCAACGAAATTTTTCAGCCAATCATGTGGAGATGGTCCAGCTACTGGTGGTGGTTGACCGTGATCACCGCACATTATCACAGCAGTATTTCTTGTTAATAACCAATCAAGAAATATTTTTAATGTTTCTAGCGGTACAGTGCATATTTCGACCTATATTATGATCCTTGGAATGTATTTCTCGCCCATCCTTAAAGATGTCCATGCATCACCCTTCCATCGGAAAAAGCTGTGATAAGTACATGATTGTACTCCTCGTTGTTTCATTTCTCGCGCGAGTCTGTGTGTAGGTGTTAGCACAATCATATCTGAATTCTGAAATAGTTCGATAGCTCGAGTGGTTTTACCAGAACTCCAGGTCCGTTTAGATAAACCGTTTTGTGTCTAGTTATTGCATCGTATACCGATGGTAACAACGAAGTTGTCGACGATAGTTTTAATGTCTGATATTTTTTACAGTAAAAATCTTTAACCGCAACATCAGCGGATTCGGAATAATCGAGCATATATTCCTTTTTTATTCTCCACTAACCCCACGATGCACAAGTGTCTGTTTAATTTTCTAACAGCATTGAATATTTTTTACTTATATCAAACGAATCAGTAGCAACTCTGACAGCGAACTTGGAAACCTTATTTATCATCGATAATATGATTATTGAAACGTACGCTAACGTTGAAGATCTTAAATGAGTATACTGCGGTGACTCACCGTCCATGTAGCTCACAATTGTACGTAGTTTATTTCCATTTGACAAGAAAGCTGTTTCTCGACTTATAAATGTGTTCTTGTTCGTTGTATCAGCGATTATAAAATCTAACTCAGCATCATCCATAATCAATATTGTACAATGTCGTCTGTGATCATATGCTCCTCCTTGGGTAAACTTGCCGATTATTTTTCTACCAAGATCTTTTGTAATCTTGTTCTCGTAATCGGTTTCATCCGAATACTCCTTTTGTTGTGGTAACCAAACTTCGGTTTGTTTTCGATATGATATAATTGCTTCGCTGATCGTCAGCGATATTAATATCGCACAATCAAGCATATACCGTAATAACACTATTGGTGTCCACATTTTTTCTGAAAAATGTTTTCCAAACAAAACATAACAAATTGGATGAAGTTCTTTAGACATTTCGAATGACTCGATACGAGCAAATCCAGTCAGGTCAAAATCCGGTAATGGTCCATTTATCGATACTCGCGTCATTTCGTGCGTCGGATGACCGAATCGCTCAAAATACACAGAACAATCTCCGTATCCAAGAAAACTTCCGGGATAACACGCGACCATATCAACTGAAATAACATCTCTGTGATCGTATTTAGTATTCCACAATCCGCCGTGTCCATGATCGACACAATTCAGTCTTATGTCATGATGAAAATCAAACCGAGTTGGTTTCCACGAATTTTTCTTTCTAGCAAAATGAGCCGCAACTGATGGAACAGTAAAACAGTTGCTCAATAGTTCGTCAGTGTCATCAGTATATTGCAGTGCAAGATTTTTCATTTTCTCGTGAAGAAGATTTGTTCGATAAATAACGCCATTTGGTCTCACAAACTGATCAAATTTATTTTTTTCTTCCACGCAAGACTGAAATAACCATACTGACACAGGATCGTTTTTACTTATTTCGTTAATAAAATCAAACATACCTCCATCAGAATTATCTATGGGATAACATTTAACAGTTCGATCTCGTGGAAATATTGTTACTGCGTTAGTCTACGCGTGTGCGTTATGATCAATAATTTCGATCGAAGCTCCTTTTGATCTATATTTTGATTCATACAAAATCTCTCCTATTATAGTCGCTACAGTTATTGGAAATTTTATTTTTTTTTCTTAACTCAGCGACATCTTTAATAGACGCACCGGTATCTTTAACCATTTCTCCCCATGTGTTTATTATTTTACGTCTTTTATACGTTAGACCGTTTCCACGAGTCGACACGGTAAAATGTTCTGTTACTCGTTCAGCCACACAATTTATTTTTGAAAATTTCATCGGCGCCAGTTTATCAACGCTGGGTTTTTCATTTATCACATAGATTCCATAAATAACCGCTGTCACAGGATATGCTCGTTCATAATACAGTTTGTCAATACCTGTCAATAGACTTAGTTTGGAATCTTTACTTAGTACGTCAGTTTTTTTATTACCGTGGACAGGATCATATTTGTCACGGATAATCCAATCATCTGTTTCTGTCAACACGACAAATTTTATTCTGAAAAGATATTTGCGATTATCAAGATAGTTGATGATAATTGCTGCTCGTTTGTCGTTCATCACAGCGTCGATGATATCTTTGTTGCGTATAATCTTGAACGTTGACCAGACATGAGATGCACCATCTGTGTGAAATTCTTTCTTGGCGTCGTGAATTTTATTAATCAAACCTTTATTTTTCGGATCAACCAGATCTTGCATCGGTAGGTTAGGAGATATTCTGTCGAGGTTGAATTTATCTCCGCTCAGGGGCTTTATTCGAGATAATCTATCGAATTCGTTCATATTATATTTCAGACAAGTATTTAAATTAAAATATATATACAATGTCTCAATGCAAATGGCTCATGGTGGGTTCATTGACTCGTTGTAATGAATCCTGTAAAAAGGAATTCTGCGGACAACACATGCAAAACGGTCACCGTGGAAGCTTAGGACCAGTACCATGTCCGCGATGTGGTGCTGGAGTGCGAAGAAAAACACAGTTGTGTGCGTGTTGTGGTGATAAACGATACAGAGAGCTTAAAATATATTATGACCAAAAAAAATAACGTCAATAACAGCGCTATAAAATCCGTGGAGGATTATCTAACTAAGTTTTCAGACAAATTATGATTTAAACAAATAATATTATTGTATAATGGAGCAAAATAAATTTATTCCACATCCTACAATAACAAACTACGAATCAAATATTGATGGTATGATAAGACACTGTCGGTTGAAAAATCAGTTGGTTTTGTTATTAATACTGGCTATCTGATGTTTACTGCAGAGAAGAAAACTTATTTCTGTCATCTTTTCATATACGATTGTCACAAGGGGTTGATCAAAGACGGTCTTGTGATCGATCACATTAACGGCGTGAAAATTGACAATATTTTATCCAATCTTCGAGCTGTTACACAAAGCGAGAACTCTGCATGGGGAGGTGATGGTAAATATGACAGAACAATTGTAAGGAGGCGGTAAAATCCACAAACATAGAGATGGGTGAAGAAATTATATTTCAATCAATGTATTCAGCTGCGAAATACTTTGATATTAACTCGCGTGTGGTAAAATATGTCGCAGAAAATATGACCATAACTACTTTTTCCAGTAAATATAAACAGAAAATCAACTTCCAATATTGTTAATGAGATAAACTATCATCATTACCTCGAATTAATAACCATTTTGTAACCATTTATCCTTTTTTGTTAGAAAGCCTCATTGTTAAACTACTGATTTACTTCTGTAATATATAGTTTTCTTCGTAGATTTCCGATTTTTTATGGTCGTAATTGGTTATTTAATCATCTACGTCGTAATTAAATACCAAAGAAAGATATTTATGGTTTCTATCTTACAAAATAGAAAAATAAACGTATTTCCCAACATACAATATAGCGAGCTATTTTTAAACCTCTTATGAGAAATCGAGGCAAAACACGCTGTTTTTGAGGCAGATATTTACAATCTGTTCAGAAATAAAGAAATATTTAAACCGATCTGTAGGTGGTAAAACGTTTAATGGTGCCGTGGTAGTATGTAAATAGACAGAACACGCTGTTACTGCAAGATATTACGAGAAATCTTGGCAGATACCACTGTTTTTAATGCACAAGTATTTACAATCTATTCAGAAACCGCTGTTTTAATACAGAAATTTACAATCTATTCAGAAACTGCTGTTTTAATACAGAAATTTACAATCTACTCAGAACCGCTGTTTTAATACAGTAATATTTAAACCGATCTGTAGCTAAATAATAACCTTTGAAACATATATGGTTAGATGAATTCGATAGCTTAATTGATAACGTATCTGGCCGTGATGCTCGAGGCCGCAGGATCGAATCCCATGACTGACAACCGTCGGTGGTTACGCATATTAGCGATTTTTATAATTAATTGGGGCACCGCCAGCCCCCCTCCGCTCAACAGAACCCCTCCAACCACACGTCACTGGTGGTTGATACATGTTCTGTATCACCCACGGGCTGATTATTGGGGGGTGTTCTGTTGAGCGTAGAAAATGGCCTCATATACATTTCATTTCATTCATTCATTCATTTCATTTCATTCATTCATTCATTTCATTTCATTCATTCATTTCATTTCATTCATTCATTCATTTCATTTCATTCATTCTTTCATTCATTTCATTTCATTTCATTCATTCATTTCATTCATTCGTTCATTTCATTCACTCATTGCATATATTTAATTTCATACTTAATGAACTTGCTAAAACACTCGAATTCATTCATATATGTTTGTGCCGTCCTTAATTCATTCATTGCATACTTGCTGAACCTGCTAAAACACTCGAATAGAGGTTCATTCATGTAATTTATATATGTTTGTGCTGTCCTCCCTCTTGGGCCTCTAGACCGTTGTTTGACGGGTTAGGGGCTCTCATAGGGGGTAGTATTTCGTGTGCCCGTTGAATTTGGTAGAATACGGTGGCAAGCTACGAGTTCTGGGTTGTGCCGCCCTTAATTAAGATTTCATTCATTGCACATACTTACTGAACCTGCTAAAATGCTCGAATAGAGGTTCAATCATTCATTGTATATATTGTGCTGTGTCCCTTCCAGAACTTGCTAAAAGACTCGAATAGGGGTTCATAGAGGATATTTTTTATTATTCTAAATATATATATACTAAATAATGAACTACGAAAATATTAATGATGTAATTGTTGCTATTAAAAAATTGGAAAAAGATTGAATTAATATATCCGATGAACTAAATCCTGAAAAAATAGTTTCTGATTTTGAAATTTTACGAGAACGTAAAAACCAAGGAATACACACACACTATCATCTGAATACAAGTTCATGAAACGGATTCAGGCGGCGATGTTCCGGTCGCTAGCTACTGTAGAAGATAATCAGGTGAAGGAATTCGTTTCTTTCTCTGCCGCAGTAGAAAAAGTTAGATTGGAGTTATCCCACGAGTACGAGGCAAAAAAAAAAAAAGAACAATTAGTACTCGCATAAGACTATTAAGAAAAAATTATGTTAGCGAGTAACCTCGTTGGTGAAGTAGCACAAAATAATTCTGGTGAAAATGAAAATGAAAGTTTCGGTAACTGGGCCCCTGTCAACGCTGACCACGTGTAGATGTTTGATCAGAAATATTATTCTGAAATATTTTATTTTTTCTGAAATATTATATATTTATTCTGAAATATTTTATTTTTTCTGAAATCGACGGGCTAGTTGGTACTCAGAATCATGCAAACCAATCAATTTCGTAATTTTGATGGGCTGGTTGGCACTCAGAACTATGTAAAATGATCAAATTTTCAGAAAAAAAATAAAATATTTCAACATTTGTTATTTTTAGTCGATTTGTTAAGGAAAATTGATAAATTTTCCAATATCATCAGGTCAAACCTCAAGCGGTTCTCTAATTGATTTATCGATAAATCGTTAAAAATCAGTAAAATTAACTCAAAAAATGAGATTTTTCATGTGATTTTTGTTAACTTTTCTGGTAATTTTCGAAAAAATGAGGATTTTTTAACGATTTATCGATAAATCAATTAAAGAACCGCTTGAGGTTTGACCTGACGAAAAACTGTAATTTGACAAATAGACTAAAAATAACAAATGTTGGAATATTAAGATCAAAGATCTATGATAAAATAAAATAAAATATTTCTGATAAAATAAAATATTTCTGATAAAATAAAATAAATAAAATATTTCTGATCAAAGATCTATAATAAGATAAAATAAAATATTTCTGATCAAAGATCTATGATCAAAAATCATTATGATAAAAGTCTTTCTACGATCTTACATGTAGATTGACAATCAATTCCTCCCCCCGCAGGTCAATTAATCGTCCTATGTGGTCTGTGAGTTTGAAATTTATTCGTGACAAATGCTGATTACGTGTGCGTAGATAAATAGGATTGGTTGGTACTTGCACGATCAAATGCCCAGAGGGAACTTGTGGTGTGAACGTGTATAAAATGTATCCTTGTTGAGCCTGATTTGATTTTCCAAGATCTATTTGATAACTGCCTTCGATTACGTCACAAACTAGATTAACTGCGATTGTCGATGTTATATTAACGATTCCCGGAGATACATGTCTGCCACCGCCGTGTGGATCATTATTATATCTAAGAACAGTTGCTGGTGGGGCTATTTTTTCCATGCATAGATTATTTTAGGAAAATATTCATCAATGACATCATTGACAGATTTTCTTAATCTATATGGATTATAATCAGGGAACTTAAACGTTACAATGTCAGCTTCGGGTATTTTGTATTTGGTTGCGAAAAACCTTCTATAATCGCCCGATGATTCAAAAACTAGGTTTATGATTCTGTTATGAAAATATTCAATGGTATCAGCTATATGATTTAAAATTTCTGTTCGTTTAATAATTTCTTCACTCGTAGATGTCAAATCAGACAAATACTCATGAAAAAGATCACGCAAAATAACTAGTTGTTCTTTATGGTCTGAATTTTTTATATGAATGACATTATTGATATTTATATCGTAAAATGAATTATACAGGTTATTACCGTTATCAGCGTTGTGTAAAAGCCAATAGTATTCACCAATATTATTGACACGAAATTGATCCCGTTTATCCCATACTCGTTGTTCTATGTGCCACCAAAAACTCGTATAATTCATTTTAATATTATGATGAAAACTTTTTGTCGATGTAAAATCAGCCCGAGTTGGTTCTGGTGGTCCATGATATTCTGGCGCAATATCAGGCCAACCTAGTACGGATCTTATCGTGGACTTTTAAATATCAACGACGTAATCAGGCGAGTTTATTTCAACCGCAGAAGATAGCGTCGGCTCATGAACATTAATCGATATTTTTGATTCTTTTCCATGTTAATGATTTTATTCTACGCATAAATTCATCATTGATTTGTTCGATCTCATAACTACCAGTTGGTATTCCAACAACGACCCAGTCAGGTGTTTCCATCGGGTTTGTTTTTATACGCAAATACAAGTGAATTATTTACTGGTGTACCATTAATGATCTCGATCTAATATTTGGCCAAATATGGTATACTCGTAATTGCGCTAGTGCAATTTCATTTGCGCGAATTGCAGTTGGAAAATTGATGTTAAATTCAGGATTAATCGAGCTTACCGAGATCATCGCGGTCTTGTGCGGGGTTGTGTTCGTCACGATCTGCTGTAGCAATTCCGTCATTATTAATACTCGTACCTTTAATACCAGCGCAACTGTATATTTTAATCATCTCTGAAAACTCAAAATCGGATATAATTCCATCACTGAGACTCGCTGATAAGAACGAGGATAACTTCGAGTATGCGACAGTTGCTATGTGTAATTTTATCATGTAATCGGATAATTTTTCATTCGTGCAAGTACATATTTTTTTTGCAATGATATTGAGCACATCTACAATCGTTGTTGCAGCTGAAATACAAATAGTCACAGTTACTGGTGCCATCATTGTTACTGCGGATAATATTATTCCAGCTCCAGCAACAACAGCGGATACTGAATAAAAACAACGTCAGTGATAGCTAATCGTCGTTGATACTTTTTTATTTTTACTGTATATTGTTCGACTCTATCCTTCAACGCTGCCTGCCATTCACGCGCTTGATTGTACCTAAATTTTTGAACGTCGATTGAGGTACTCATTATATTTTATGCAGTAACCAATTGAGGTGTTTCAGCTACAAATTCCAAACACCACCAGTAAGATGTTGCGGTTAATTTCTTATTAGCTGCTTCCAGAATAAATATTTCCTCGTTACCACTATTTAATATAACAGATACAACCCCGGAAAACTTATCAGTTAAATGACGCCATGGATACGTTGTAAATATTTCAAATTTTTCAGCACTGAACACAGACAGCCTGTACACGCCAGTGACTGTTGCGGTATATTTGATAGTTTTATTTTGCTGCGACAAGGTTGCAAATCCCGATGATACTGTGTATACGATGTTGGTAATATGCCCCGGAGTAACCCGGCCGGGAATTTTAAACAAACTGGTTTTATTAACGATCTCAGGAATCCCCGCTACGATATTTTGCTGTGTTTGATCGTGTCGATGTTCGTCTTGATATCAACGAGTTTTATGTCAATGGCGTGCGGAGTGCCGAAAAATTTATCTATGGATTCATCGTTTTTTTGAAAATTTCTTCGAAATCTTCCAAAAGCACCTACGTGAACGTCATACTCTGCCCGCAACTTGGATAATTTACCATCTACGGTGTTTTAGTTGACGTCGACGTATTTTTTTGTTGCTGCGTCTTCGTCGGATGTTGGATCTCTTAAAACTACTATCTTATTCCCGTTCATGCTGAGTTCACCTGTCATTGTGTCACCGGTATTTTTCACGCGATTAGCAACACTTGCTGTAATTTGATTTCTGATGGTTGTAAACGATATGCTTGAATCCCTGATTCTGCCGCTGTCAGTAAACATAGATATATTATCCGTAACTGCACCAAGTACTCGTCGAATTATATCATTCCATTTGATATTGCTCGATTTTAGTTTTCCGTATCGGTCCTGAAAAATAACAACCTCATCTGGGTCAACTGCAGCAAGATTCATAATATCAGCGAGTTCATCTTTAATCGCGTACTTTGACAGATCAATGTCATCGGACTTTTTCTTAATGCGTGAAGAAGATCTTCTTCCGTAAATATCAACCATTATAATCTAAGATCAGTTTAAAACGCTTTACACGCAACGAAGTGGTTGCTTGTATAATCATGCACGGCCTTATGTGGCGGTTTGGATGATTTTGATATAGCGTTAAGTACATTAATTACTTCACGGCCGCATATTGGCGGATCTGTCATTGTTTGTGTGGGTAGCGTTGAATACCAAACTTGCGCGTGAAGTGGTGCGATATGCTTGATAAACTCAATGGGTGGAGCTAACCCGTATGAATCAAAATAAACGATTCCACGTGGATCAACCGCGTATGATACCCAATGAGTGCCAGGTCCTGAATTCGAGTCAAGATTAATAATACCTGTTTCGAGTTTGTTCGGTTGTTTTGGTAATTGATCTCGCTAAAAAACACCTCTGAAGTTTTTTTTATTTTTAATCGTTTAGCAGCATCACGTAAATCAAAATGTGATGCTGGAGCATCTAACGAAGTGATCCTGGAAGCCTTAGACCTCTTCCCCAACGAGATCCTGGTATTCTTAAGCCGCTTCCCTTTTTTATATCCATTTCCTGTTGCTTTCTTTAGAGCCATTTCAGCAGCTGTTCCAACAGCACCTAACGCGGTTGATTTTGCTTCGGCTTGAGTGGCAGCAGCTATTAACGCTGGAATAGCCGCGAGAAGTGGAAAAATACCACCAGTTTTAACCGAATCCCTAATCGCACCTGCAGAGAGATTAAGTTTGATGCATGTTTTTGTTTGTTTTGCGCCGTAGAAATGTTTAAGCTGGCGTTCTGATAATGATAGTTTATTTTGACCACCCGTGATCTGATCTCGCTTTAGTGATATTTTCATTCCGCTAACGTGATGATATGGCATTTTATGATAAATACTTGCCACTCTCCAAATAATGATTAAAGATTTTCTACTGGTGCATCAACGACTCTCATTCGACCACTACCACCTTCAAGTAACATCGCTTTATCACTAAGTATAACCGCGATTGCTCTGTAGGCGGCACCACCTGGCAGGTCAGTAACACGAGCTCGAAAGTGAATATCAACGACAGATTGTCTAGATAAATCAAGATGTTCCAGCGAACAATAATAAATCGGATACATATTTATAAAATCTAACTGTGATATTTGCAGCCCAGTATCCACGTTTTGATCACGTCCCATGAATGACATCAAACGATGATATGCACGCGCTACGTGATTTTGACCAAAATTTAACAATATGTCCTCAGCTGGTTCTTGATGTCCATTTATCCGCAAGGAAACTTCATTAACTCCAAGTTTGTCAAATATCATATGTGAATGTTCTTGATTATTCGTCCGATTATTATTTTGCAGCGAATAAAAATATGTCGTGGCGCAGAAACACCTTGCTGTGATGCTATATTCCATGTAAATAAACCATTAACATTATTTTGAGCAGCATCTGTGGTTACTGTTAACCATGATAGTAATGATTTACCGCCTTGATCCGTAAAAGAGAATAATTTTTGTTCTTCAGCAATAGATGGAATTATTACTGGCATCCACAATGAAAGTTTCGTTATATTTACTTTACCATCAGCAACACCAGCACCTCGCCAGATTGCATCATTATCATCACCTTTTCTTACGAGCACAACTGTGTGTTTAGCTCCAAAGATGACCTTTCTAACATATCTGCAAAATCCAAAGATGTGAGACAGTGGAATTGCACATGAAAAATTTCTATTATTTCCTGACAACGCTGCTCGGCGTGTTGCAAATCCTAGGTTGTAATTTGCATTAATACCTTTTATAATATCAAAAGCAACACCTGGTCTAGCTTCATGTTCAAAATCATCTATTTGTGGATCAGCTGCATTACCTACTGGTGTCCGTAATTTAATATATTGAACATAATCGGCGTGGTCAGTAATATCCTTATTAAACAACATTGTTGGACCAGCTGATCTTGTGTAATCATCAGAATATCTCGCTAGACCAATTATTGCTGTAGCAACATCGACATCCTTCTGAATTGATTCAATATTTTTTCCATCAATCATGTATGTGGCGCTATCAAACAGTGCCATAATCCCGTTGTTGACAAAACCAACTCGCAAATTGGCATCATATGGCTTATTAGCCGCAGCATTCGTTACAAGTATACCTTCTACTTTAATAAACGCCTCAGCGGGTAAAAAATATCTACTTGTATCCTGAACCTGTAATTCGATTCTTCCCCGCTGATTTGGTTGTCTTGCGTCATAAGAATAAAATTGATAATCACTTACCGATTCATCTTTGAGGACCGGTGCATCCATGTCAAATGCTGGGTGTGATACATGTTTAAACACTTATTATAATTACCATTTTTCCAAATGGTGATCTAAATTATCATCGTCGACGAAGACCGCTTCCTGCTATTAAATTTGCTGTTATATTTCTTTCTGCTTCTTCAGATAATTCCGCTAGTTTTTTGATTTGCTGCCTGATTTATTATTTTACTGACATTTGCTTGCATAACCTCAGTGCTGGCCAGTTTCATTGGTTGCTGCTGTTTTTTTCGTACTAATCGAGCTAGTCTGTCCTTGACAGTCGAGAACGCTTTACTGGCAAGATTACCAATGGCGCCAGGAATTTTATCACGAACAGCCTCAATAGCCTTCATCCCTAATTGTTTTGCAATCGGTATTGCTTTTGGAGCCATCCTTCTAAATAAACCCTGAACAACATCACCAAGTCCATCTCCGTAAATTGCTTTGTAATTTGGCAGTCGTGAGTTTACTACCCTCACCATGATCGGTCCACGTTGAGCAGTGTGTATAATCATTTTTATATACTGATTAATTAATTGTTTAGTCGCTGTGATAATCATCAGCAATTTCATCAATAAGGGAAAGATAAATGCTGCGATCAATAATACCACCTTGAAATAATCTTCGACAAATATCAGATATTTCATTAACAATTTCTGAGGAATTGTTTCCAGCTCGTTTTCCTCCAATTAGTATTTCTAGTCGTTGCACGTCAGAAAGAACACTGTTAGGACATGCAATAAGACCACCTCCTAATCCACTTCCAGTAACGCCAGGAGGATCATCACCAGGATCTCTTTCTTTACCAAGTGAACGTAATTTCTCCTGCTGTTTCAATTCTTCTTTTGCTTTTTGTTTCAATTCTTCTTTTACTTTTTACTTCATTTCTTTTGTTATCTGTTTTATTTTCTCTCTAGATGGTTTCAACATCATCTTTTTCTGCGGTGAAGAAGATTGTTGTTGTTCTATTTGTTGCAGAGGTGGAGAAAGTTGATATGAAGGTTCCTGCTGGGAGAGTTGTTCTTGTTTTATTCTCTCTTTATAAAGTCTTTTTACTTCTTTATAAATAATTTCGTATTCTGGACCTCTAGCTTGTTTTTTGTTTCTATATACGCGATATATCCATTTAAGAAGATTATCATCACTTACTTTTTCATGTTCGGGTTTTAAAATATGAGATTTATTAAATATGCCAAATAATATTGCTTCGGGTAGTTTTTCACTTTTAGTATTTCTAATATCTTCGACAAACCCTTCGTTAAATTTTGCAATCAATTCTACGTTTTTTTTCTACTGGTTTGGGTTCAGATGCAAGTTCTTTTCTCACGTCGGCGACTTCAGTACGAAGTTTTTCAATACCTTCAAGTATTTCTTCATCGACGGGTGGAGGTTGAGCTGCAGCTATATCAGTTGGAAGATCTCGTAAAATCTTTTTTGTTTTTTTAGTTCTCGCTGCTATTTTTTCAGTCTGAGCTGCAGTTTGTTCTAATACTGGAAAAATACCCTTTTTCCTCTTCTCATCTTCCTCCGCAATATCTCCCCATATAGTTTATTCAACAGCTGCTGCAGCTTTCTTAGTAGCTGCAGTGACGGGTTTAAATAGTTTTTTAGTGTCCTCTTCGTACCCAACTTGTGCTTCTTGACGTTCTTGCAATTTTTGTCTAACAGAATCACGAACAGGAAGAAATGGTTTGATTGCTTCTAGTCTTTCTCGAGCTAATCTAGCAGTGTGAGATTCACTAGCCGGTGGCATTTATTAATATGATGATGATTTAATTATAGCAGCAGAGGGGGCCATGACCTCAGGTTGGTTCGTTTTTTGTAATAGTAATTTTAATTTCACGAGTTTTCAGATCAGGAAAGCAATTTACGAAAATAAATGGTCTAATTAACCGGAGAATCCTCAATTTGTTTAGGCAATCATTTATTTCAAGAAAATATTTAGTTCGAAATATTTTTAGTTAGAAGCCTTATTTCGTGTTTTGGACGCTTCCAAAGTCGATCTGTTTGCCCCCTCTGCTGCTAGGGAAGATGCCGGCAAGCTTTCTCATATACCCACATTAGCCGAGCCTGAGATTCGAACCCACGCGGATAGAGGTGGGGTGGCAGTGAGCGGTAAAGTCGAGCGCTTTGGACCACTCGGCAACCCACGATCCCTTATTTTTGTAATTTTTTTAGTCATACGAATTGAACTTAATATTTGTTTTGGTGGATTCATGACGCCAAAAGACTTGATAATTGTTTAAATTAGAGGTATATTACTGGTGCAGTGTGTAAGATATCAAGTAAAATGTTACGTACAATCTTCTTTACTTGAGTTCTAATGAATTCTCGAGAAGTCCCCGCCTCTACTGACATCGTAATTCTAACTTTTAATGAGGGAATGTATGTTGACGAATGTCTTTCAGTTCTTAGAGCCATATACAATAGCTTTTGTATTTTCCCAGAAATTTAATCCTTTTTTTTGCATTATTTTTGATAGAAATTATTACCGTAAATTACGGTATTTACTCAGACTACAATTAAGTGATTTTTCCAAAGTTGTGTACCTTAACCTTAAGTCTAGATATTTTGCATTTGACGACCCTTCCCCCCCCCCCCCTCAATCTGCATTAATTTTAAATACTGGAAGTATCACAATGAAGTAAACTCCTTATCTCTCAAGATCATTAATATCATTAATAAGATTGTTCTTTACCAGTCTGTTTTTGTTTCTCTAAAATAAGTATTAATGACACAATGCAATAAATACTTTAATTGACAAACTAGTGATCAAAATTTATCAATTGCAGCGTACTTTCACGTATAAATATATTGTCCAAATCTTATGTCATGATCTAAGAAAAATTTGTGGAATTTTTTCTAATGATCTTTCGTTTTATGGTAAATTCACTCTCATGATTTTCGAAATTGGCATAACGATTTTAGCAAGCGCCCATTTTCAATGTATACATATTTTGCCTCTCACTTATTAAATATATTTATATTACTTATGTTATTCTAAAATATACGATCCCAAAAACTAGCATAGCTTATGTTGCAGCAATAATAATAATAATGATGATAATGATGATGATGATGATGATGATGATGATGATATCACCAACAACAATACTAATATTGATACTACTATTACTACTATTACTACAAATAATAATAATAATAATAATAATAATAATAATAATAATATTGGTGTTCTTGCAGGCAATGCTTCACCAACAAGAGGTCCACATATTGGCATATCCTAGGCTCGCAAAAGCTGGACATTATTCAATTCGTTTCATAAATTCAGTATTAAGTCGTTACCCATTTGAGATCATCTATGTATGAACGTAATGCCAGACATCAAGAATGAACAATCGCCGGGAATTTAAATATTTCCAGGTAGATAGTTTCTATTATCGAATGACAGTTGTACCAGTAAAGATAATAATTGGTTAGAAGTGCGGTGCGTGTTGAACATGAAAAAGCCCAGCCTGTCGATATGTATACTTAGCTGTCACACTACATATAGAAGAAATATCATTGACCCTAAAATTTACCGACATGAGATTCTGTTTCCTGTAACTGGGTGAATGAAGACACATTTTGTCTCAGGTCATATTTCTGTGCCAAGTTTTCTTAATGCGCTTCAACTCTTCAAGAGAGAAATCACCGATATATATATATATATATATATATATATATATATATATATATATATATATATATATATATATATATATATATATATATATATATAGTTCAAGGTTTCTATATCTTAGGCTTGTGTGTAAACTATACAGCATTTCTTTCCAATATACTTGGAAAACAATGGAAAGAAGTGATCCACTATTGAGGGAAACTAAGTTATTGTGATTTGCACTAGTTTGTGCACACATTGAAATTTGGAGTATTACTTATTTAGAAAATACATCGTTTAGCAAATATTTGTGTGTGACCTTTTTCCTGTGTTGAACAATTGGTTCAAAATGGACTCTCTCATATTGCTTGATGAAAATGACTCTCTGCTGAATTGGAAGTTGTAGAAAAAAAGTTAAATGATTGTCAAGACCGAATTTGAATTGTTCAACCTCTTTCAGAATAAGGTCGCGCTTACATTCATATCCACTTTGACAGTAAAAATTATCAGAACCATTTAGTTTTGCCATCATATTGTTGAACTCAAGTGATGAGCACATGGTGCATGTGCCCAAACGGGTAATGTGCATTAAATCCAACATCGGAGTCTTTATAAGGAAATTTAATTTGGCTGCAAACTTTTATTGTAGAAACTACGGTCGAAAGCTAATGCTATTACAAACTCAGATAAAAACTGCATATTATAAATTTCAAAATCATTTGAAACACTGACGAAATTATTAAAGACTGGAGGAAATAAACCAATTATCATCTTCATTTGGTCAATTTCATTTCATTGTAAACATTGATTTCATATATTTTCGTATTTTGTGTCTTGTTTATTTTTGACCATTACTTAGTATTCCTGCTTCAGCTCTTTAACAGAGTAATATTAGGAAGAATGTAAATCGTATAGTTTACTGATTTGTTACGTCGCTTTATTGATTCATTTACCAATTTTACTTTGCGGCCAGATTGCAATCCGACTATCAATCACTGCGTGATGACTAAAACCAATTAGGTGTATTAAAAAAACCCCACAGAACCATCATTTTAACGATAATCTTTATCTTATTACGGAAAACATGACGACGTGACTGTCGAGACAATTCAAAATATCGGGACAATTTGGAACTGAAGGAGTGACAACAGGTAATCATATATGCAGTCTTACTGAATGCAGTGAAACTCACAAAATGAAGGTCCAGTTAATCATTCACTTTGATGTATTATGGCCACAGACCGCTTTAAGGTCTTCAATGGTAAGATGGCATTGGAATCCGTACTATCTAATGCAAGAGGTTATCAGCTTATATCCTTTATTAAAGTCTTTCTTGTCGAAATACGAAAGAGGCTTCACAGAGTTCTTAGTTGCTTGGAAATACAAATGCAGCGAGGCTTCACGGTACAAAGACTTGCTTATTTGCAATTTGCCCTACTAGGAAACCGAATGTTGTTATTGTTGATACTTTTAACGCTGATAATAATAATAATAATAATAATAATAGTAACAGTAATAGCACTATTATTATTATTATTATTAGTAGTAGTAGTAGTAGTAGTAGTAGTAGTAGTAATAGTAGTAGTAGTAGTAAAAAAGTTCAAATTGATTTGGGGTGAAAAGTTTCACCTTTTCAGAATGGCTGACCAACAACTATACTTATGGTATGTTTGGAAAATCACTTTAATGGACTGTTGCTTATTTATTATTTCTAGAAAGCAAATTCTGTTATATGTCAATGTATACATTGCTGAGGAACGAACATCAATAATCATACAATATTTCTATTGGTGGGGTAGGAGGGCGAATACAATTATGTCACGGTCATCTGCTCGAGTCTTTTTCCATCGTCCTCCATAGATTAGTTCGTTATGCATAACTACAAATATTTTCATTTAAAAAGTTCTTTATAAGAAATGTTTATAACTATTCAAATGGTTCAGGCTATGACATGTGTTCTCATGGGTCTATGAAAATAGCATAGAAAAACACAATAAAGAGAAAGGCTCTCCCGTGTCCCTCGAAGAAGTAAGATTTTTACAAGCAATTTAAAGCAATAATATCAACCAAAAATATGCAATTAAAGAATTCGGATTTTGCTGGAAAACCAAGAGCCTCAGAGCCAAGAAGCCAAGACGACGAAAAGTCTTTTTCCGCTGGCGGAATTGACTGTCACACCGCAGCTGCTTTGCAATTTTTCCCTTTTAATCGTTTTAAAATAATATTTACATTTATAATAGTGATAGAAGTCTTACAGAGCAGGGGTCCTACCACAACATAGAGCATGCAAGTGACAGGGCATAAACATATGTCTTCTTTAGTTTGTAATAACAATGGACATTCCTGGTTATTTTTGCGAATCCAAATACCATGGGTTCCACAAATTGATCCACACCGCGAAATTGCACTGTAATATCAACTACATTTGTAACAGAAGCAAATCACATTATTTTCAATGCACTCAACGCGAAATGAATATGATTTTCCGAAGCAAACAATATTTAATCTTGCGTCTTTTTGAAAAGTTCAGTTAAAAATTCGTATTTTCCCCATATTATGATTCCCTACAATCAATGACAGAACATAATCTCAGGTGAAGTTGTACCAAGGCCTGCCCCTCCACTACTCCAATCACGCGTATATCGTACGGAATTGACCTAGCTATTAAACCGTGTCCATCACAAATAGAAAAGCTGAATACACTCAATCAAGGTCAAGTGAAATTAGGAGCCAATATTTCAATCTTTCACATTTATTATATGCACCATCTCCATGGCACGTAGATCATGTTGTCCTTCCAATACACGATCCTCTCAATTGAAAAGAAAAATTATCAGGTTTTATTGAATTTGGTTTCCCTATTGGTTTCAAGTAGAACACTTTGGATATCAATGAAAATCTAATTATTTATATTCCAATGATTTTACCACAGCTCTCAGGACGTATTTAGAAAAGAATTGCTCTTATGTTGCAATTGCAATACAATTTGAATCAATCCTTTAATCCGCGTTAAATATACTCCATTTCTAATTCAATTGGAAGGAAGGTGTATGTACGAGAAGACTGGTCTTAATTTAAACTTTTGATTCAAACTGTAATGTAATGAATTGATTAGGACGTGTCTGTATTTGAGAGAGTTAAATTGAAATACCAATCATAAGAGACCTTATGAAAACTAATGCCTTATCCCCACCCCACAAAATAAAAAAAGAATAAACCCAGAGAGGTCACTCTTCCTTTGAGTTATTCCCCAAACTTCAGTATTATTGTTTGAAATGTCATATTTATCTTGACTTAGTTTTATCCTCAGCTCATTTGCCTCCAGCTTTTATTTCTTAAGAAATCCCTTCAAAAATATTATTTTGTTTTGTGAATTTGATTTTTTTTATCGAATTATCTGTAAGACTTTGCTTGTTGTTAAATACACATTGAAATGTAGATATTTCAGAATGTATGATTTTGAGGCTGCAAGTAAGTCATATTCTCCGATTACAAGTTTGGCCATCTTCGGGTTTCTTCGTAAGTTCTCGTTTCTAAGAAACATTAATTCTTGAAATAACCCCTGATTCGTTTGTTAAAATATCACATTGCGTGTAAAGAATGATACGTTATTTATTTATGGAGATTTATTATTATTTTGATCCGAATTTGTAATGACAAGAATTGATCTTCATATTTTGCAGGTTTTATGGAGTCATGAATCATTACAGTTTGTCAACAGTCATGTCATCTGTCATGTAGTCAGTGAGCGATTTTTCTAGGTTAGGATGTCAATAATCCTGTAGTTAACCTAATCCATCTAACATTTGGCTGAAATGGTAAATATGCAAGTAATATTAACTGAACAGAGCTGGATGTATTATCGGATGCCACTCCAGCTAAATGACTCTTATCGTTTTCAAACGCTGTCATACAACTGTGTTCGTTTTGGTAATAAAAATGTGCAGAATAATTTGTTGATAGTAATTTTAGCATAGGAACTCAAGATTAATAGATTGGTCTACCAAAATCTTATTGATTCATATGAGGCTGGTAAATCAAGTGGATTCCAAGGTGATGTCAGTTATGGTCCTCCACATGCAATGATGGAGGAGGAAAACGTCTTCAGTATATAGACACATATGTGCAAACACAGTCTAGAACCAAAAGTGATAGAGACACAGACCTATGTTTATCAGATAGCTCATCTAGGGAATGTACCTAAAACTAGCATTATAGGAAACTATTTTATTCAGGAAATGATTTAAATAAATGCATACTTTAAGCATTCACTTTCACTATAGGACTAAGACTTTTTATTTTGTCATACTGTATATGATAGAACAAGATAATTTGCGGTCTCCATTCATTTGGTTTTCAGGTAGAGCACATTCTTTAGAAATCTTACTACATCTTCTTTACTCGAATTCTAATGAATCCCCAAGAAGTCTACGAGTATACTGGCATCGTAATTATAACTATTAATTTGTAAATTTATATCGACGCGTGTCTTTCAGTTCATATATTCATATTTAATAGTTTTTGGACATTCACAGAAATTTGATTTTTCATGAATTAATTAAGACTGACATAATTATTAACTCACCGTATTTATTCAGATGCTGGTTAAAGGATTTATATATATATATATATATATATATATATATATATATATATATATATATATATGTATATATGTGTGTGTGTGTGTGTGTGTGTGTGTGTGTGTGTGTTAGATGTATAAGTCTCACTTTTTTGATATTTTAACTTCAACTTCGAGTCTTATGAAATAATTGTCTTAACTTTTGTAAATTTGTTTCTTTTTTTAAAACTGTTAATACATTTTCTTAATTGTGTCTTGGTCCCTACCTCCACTTGGTAATCTTCACAAATTAACACTAGGAAGAATGTAAACACGTATTATATTCAGATTTGTTACGTAGCTGTATGAACCTATTTACCGATGTGTATTTGCGCCCTGGCTTACAAATAAGCCACCTGCACACACGTTCTCATTTCATCATTATTATCCAGGGACATGCTCATAGTTTACTGACTGCTTTTTTATCATAGTGTCTTGTTTTAGTCTTTTATATGCAACTTTGTTGTCTTTCTTAATCGTCCATAAGAAGACAATTCACAACGTGTACGCATTGTGACGTGAATACATTTCTTTCTGCATTTTAATATATAATTAATAAATCTGTACTCCTCTAGTATTACCCTAGTTATTATATTTAATCAATAGAAGTAACACAGCACGTGATACGTAAGTGAAGATAACGTTGCATCTAGCTTTCTTGGTGATGACACCGTCCTCCTATACAATCTAGAAACGATTAAATTTAACTGAACAATACCCTCTGTAATAATTTATTCAAAATGAATATGAGTTGGTTTACAGACTTCTGCGAAAATGTTAGTGTTTAGGATTGAAGTTTGAGTATTAATATCTGCCTTGGATGGGATCTTTTAGAAATAATTTTGACTATTCTTTCCAAACAAATCTTCAGATTAAAAATAAAATGTTACCTCCGATAACATATGCCCAAAAAAAATATTTGCAAAGAGTTTGGTTGACAGAAGTGTTCCAAAATCAACTGGTAGAGCTAGAAATCGTTATACAGATTGTTACGCAAAGCTGTGGTTGGTCAAGACGGTGGAAACGTCTTAATCACCCTTGTCAATTAAGGCTATTAAATCCTTATAGTTATTGTATAATCTCGTGGTGCAATGATTTGTAGTCTAATCAGACAAGCCTAATCCCCATCAAATCCTTGAATGCAAGAAAATCACCCCCTTCTATCAGATGGAATGTTGGAATCAAAACAAAAATGTCATCTTGTACAGCAAACTTCATTAGGTGCAACATGACATTACAATGGCTCTGACGTTTTTGACAGAAAATCGTTAACATTTTTTCCCTCATATCTGAGTTTCGATCAATTAGTTATCGCATCTCATTCGCATTAGTATTCGTATCCGAACTTTTTGCTGATTTTCACTTTTTTATGTTGTCATCGCGAACTATTCTTGGGTTACAAAGCATTTACCAGTCAAATTCATCCCAATTTTCAGTCATTGAACCATGGGCATAGCACAAATCCATTCTAACAAATATGTTGTCTTCTTTATGTAGATTACTCAAGGAAAAGACAGAGCTTTTTGTTTTTTCAAACAACGGTGAGTTCATGTTCTGTGGGTGAGGAGGGTATCAATTTTCTCGGTTTTGTGACCAAAAAAAGACCTAACTACATAAATAAATGCAAAATTTCGTTTTGGTATATCAATTTGTTGATCTGTAAAGGGATCCTCTTGTTTGAACAGAAAGATAATTACTCGGTACCTTACATTGGTGAAATCCCAAAAAATTGGCATCACGCATACAAATAAGGAATACACATTGTCTAGCGAACGTTTATGTCATTGATGGGACTGTACTGAAGACCTTGAAGGAAGTTTTAATTAGACTACACAGTTTTTTTCTTTTCTCGCACAACAATATAAATAACTAACGTACAGCCTAGCTATACTGAGAAATGATGATGATGACAATGATGATGAGTATGATAAGGATGTAGATGACGATGGTACAAATAACATCAAACTCATGCACGCAACAGCAAACGTTATTACGCCTGAATCCAACAAGAAAATAAACAAAACAACCAGTATGGACGACAAAAAGATGTGGAGAAAATAAATATAGTGAGATATGTTACGAGTCTATGCTCTTAAAATAAGTAACAGAAAAGAGTCAAGACAACAAGTTTTGTAAAATTCAACAAATAATGTATTTCTCTACACTACAAAGTAAAAAATAAGAAAAAGAACTTATGGCATTGCGAATTAAATTCAAATTGAAATCAAAGAATTAAAACACAAGTCCTATCAACGAAAAGTTCTAAGGGAATCACAGTTTAAATCCCGATGAAAATCCAAGATGGGATGCGATGACACTCTGTAATAACCTTTAATAATAAATTACAGTAAATGTCTTTGTCCAAGAATTACCAGAGCACTTTTGTATTTCCATGGGAAAATCAAACACTTGAAATTCAAACATTTTAAAAAATAATTCAGCTCCAAACTGGACACAACATAAAACACTTGATGTCTCAAGCGTTAAGGCACGGCTGATATAATTCTTATCATAACAGCAGTTAAAAGACTAACTAAAACGCAAAACAGATTCCCGGATGGGGGTCAAGAGTTCATTCTTCTGGAAAAACTAGAATTTTGTTTACGAATTAACACGTGCCTCAGGTCAAGTAGTCCAGATATGACCTTGAATACCAAAACTGTCACTGATTTTAAGGTCAGCAACTAGATACAATGTTTCTATTATTAGGTATTTACATCAATGAAATAAATAATATAAAAAAATCAAGTCAAACAGAACTGAACTTAATTCTGAAAAAGAAATCAAGTCCAGTAAACAATATTACATTACAATAACATGTAATGGAATAAAAAGTATTTTAAAACTAACAGACAAACAAATAATTTAAAAATACATAACACATCCCCCAATAAAAGAAAAATACAGATTTATGTAATAAAGATTTCTTTTTACGATAGGTCAATTATGCATATGGTTTATATAAAACAAATAACATAAGAAGAAATTTTATGAATGATAAAAAATATACATGAAATAATATATTTGAATTCAGGGGAAAGTGCATCTGCTAGTAAGTTGTCTTTTCCCTTCATGTGCCTGATGTCAATACTATAATCCCGTGACAACAAACTCGACCGTAACAATCTCTGATTTTTGTTCTTGATGTTGCCGATGAAAGCAAGGGGTTTGTGATCACTAAACACAATAATTGGAGAAGGAGCTGAGCTAATGTAAACTTCAAAATGTTGCAAAGCCAATATCAAAGCCAAACATTCATTCTCGATTGTAGAATAATTTCTCTGGTGCATATTTAATTTCTAAGAAAAATCGCACACTGGATGATCAACACCATTTTTATCTTTTAGAATCAATAATGCTTCAACACCAACATCACTTGCATCAACAGACAATTTATATGATTGAAATTTGGAGCTGTAAGAACTGGCACACTCTTAAATATGGCTTTTAACTTATCATTTTTCAGCCTAATGAAACTTCTTTTTCTTGCTCAATAAATTTGTCAGGGTTTATGGAAACAAATGGACCAAAATTTCCAATAGCATCCAGCCATACCCCAAAATCACACCAGTTGCTTTTTACTGATAGGTACAGGGAATTCAGAGATGTAATTGACCTTAGCATCTAGAGACTGAACTTGTTCATGCCCCATTATATGTCATAGAAATGTTACATAAGCAAGGCAAATCTTACTTTTGGTTAAATTGATTGTCAAACTTGCATCAGTGAGTCTATCAAAGAATTTCCGAATTGTCGCTAAATGTTCTTTCCAGGTGTCGTTGTAGATAATGACATCATCGAAATAGCATCACAATTATCTAGACCAGAGATAAGCATGTTCATTAAACGTTGAAAAGTACTTGGTGAACCATTCATCACAAACGGCGCCACTTTATATTGATAAAGTCGATCTGGAGCCACGAATGATACATTTTCCTTGCTTTTCCGTCAGTGGAATTTGCCAAATTCCTTTCAGAAGGTCAAATTTGGTTACATACTTTGCAATTCCAATTTGTTCAATGCAGTCATCGACTCTTGGTAATGAAGATGAACCTGTTTTAGTCACACTGTTCACCTTCCTATAATCAGTGCACAAACGGAAAGTTTTATCTGGTTTCGGAACAAGTATACATGGTGAACTCTAATCACTTTTTTTCTGCTCAATGCTGAATTCTTTTTTTAAGTATTCCTGTTCGAGAGGGTTTATCCTGTATGGGTATTGTTTCACAGGTGTGGAATTTACAATTTCAACGTCACGATAAATTTTGTTTGTTCTAGTATGAACATCTGGAAATAAGTGCTCATATTCAAATAATAACTGTTGAAGTTCATTCCTTTCTTGCTGTTGCAAATGTAAAAGTTGCTAGCCCAGATTATTCATAATTTCTGAATTCCGAAGATTTGTTATTTCAAAATCAATAGAGTCCGAATGCATTCCTTCGCTTAAATCCTCACTGATTGGACAGGTAAAACTTAATTAATTGCGTGATTAACTTGGCTATCTCTCTCAACATACTGGTACTCCTTTAAATTATTTACATCCCCGGAGTACTATTATTGTAATTTAACTCAATCATTTTCTTTTTAACTTTGTAAGGGCCGTAATAATAATAATAATAATAATAATGAGGACTTTTTACAGGGCCTAATCATTAGAAGCTCTAAGCACTTTACAACATTAGACAACACCTATAAGATAAAAAACATATATTAATGATATGATTGCAAACACAAACACCATGAATACCTAATCTGAGGAAAAACAATTTGAAGAAAGAGCAAGAGAGTCAGAACTCTATTACCAGACTCAAAAGTTATCGCCATTGAAGTTCTGTCGAACCATATTTCACTTTTGACTTGAATTGCTGGATGCCAAATTCAGGCATAATTAGCTTGAAAATTCCAGTCATAAATGTGACCCTTGATCAGATTAGTCAGATTTAGGAAGGCCAAATTGAGTTTTAAAAAAACTTTATCAAAGCTTTCACTATTGTTTTAATTTTAATTTTCCTCAAATTGCCTGTGGGAATCCTGTTGACGCACACATTACGGTTAACATGTACTGATTACCTGAATTGATCTTAGGTATGGGACCAACACAGTCTACCATTATTCTGCTAAATGGTTCGTCAGATGCAGGAATAGGTTGCAGATGAGCCTTAGGTATCTTCTGATTGTGTTCCTCTACCATTTGACAAGTACGAAAGATATGCAGTATCTACAAACATCACTTTTAGTTTTTGGCCAATAAAAGTGATTCAAGATATTGTGGTAAGTCTTATTAATCCCTAAATGATCAGCCAAATGAGTTTCATGGGCCAGACGTAGTATTTAGTATCTGTATGATTTTGGAACTATATTTTGATGGTTCACTGACCACTCATCACCAGCAGGTACATCGGGAGGTCTCCATTTTCTCATAAGAATCACATGTTTAATGAAATAACGGACAGGAACTTCAGTGGCTTCAGTTTCACTAATGTCCCTTTGAGATAAACAGGAGATCTCTAGATCTTTTTCCTGTTCGACGATAAGTGATTGTCGTTTGTTGCCCTGATTAGAATAAAGAGAATGAGTAGTTAAAAGAGGATCTCTGTGATCAACACCTTTTGATAGATCCCGACAAGGATTGAAATTGACCTCATCAAAAGACTGACTAATACATGTGCCAGCTAAAAGAATACTTTCCTGATCAATATCATTCTCAAGAGCTTTTTTTGCCATAGCTCTACTAACTGCACAAGCAAGGTATAAATCAGAGAATTCTTTTCCAATTGGATCGACTTTCTGATCGAAAGAAGGCTTGTCAGTTACAAGTGGATTAACCACAGTCTTGTCTTTAGCTAGGTCGTTGCCTAGTAATAAATGAATGCCCTCAATGGGTAAAGAAGAAACTTTTCCGACTGTCACGGGTTCTGAGACTATGTCTGATGACAAATTTACACAATGGAGAGGAACATTAAAAAAGCCGCACTCTACTACCTGAATAAAGACACTATCATTAGAAGAAGACTTATCAGAAAAAGTCAAAGTACCTGACAATAAAAGGCTCTAAGAAGCTTCTGTGTCCCTTAAAATTTTAATAGCGATGGGATTTTGGCGAATCGCCCGTAAGTGATATAGAACCCTTCGACATGAATGGTTCATAATCCTCCATGATAAAATCAGACTGGGATTTAATATATCCAACAAATGTATTGCTTTCAATACGTGATTGTGACAGTGACCTCTTAGAAATAAGAGTATTTGGAATAGGTCTGTCTTGATTCTTTTGATTATTTTTCAATTTGTAGCAATCAGAAATAACGTGTTCTTTCTTCTTACAATAGGTACACGTAGGAAAAGACAAGGATTTAGTTCTGATCATTCTTATCAGAAACTTGATTTCTATCAGTTGTGCAAGATTGAAATTTAGAAGGGCTTGTATTAGGCAGAAATTCTTTTCTACCAGAAGACTGCTGAGTGGAAGATTTGCTTACAAAAGAAACCTTATGAGCTAAGGGATACTCGTCAGCAGTATGAGCAGCATTTTCTAAAGTTTTTCTTACTGTCACTATGGACACAGTTCTTGAACTCTTCAAGTAACACGAGTTGTCTTAGATTTTCATATTCTTGATCAACTGTCTTGGCTAAGCACCAACTATCAAATAGATCCTAAATTCATGCCGATAATCATCAGGGACTAACTCATAACTCTTTATAATGTATTCCTTCACCATATCACAGTCTGCTCTCTGCTGTAGTAACAGGGATGCATAGATGTTTCGGGCTTTGCCAAAATGTGCACACTGTAATAATTGAGTCCCGATCTCCCTTTACAATTTCAAAATTTCAGACATTTTTTCAAAATAAATAAAACATTTGTTTACTTCTTTTTCTCTAAAAGGAGGCACTAACATAATATTCTTAGTAACATCAAAACTTGAATTTGTATATGAAGTGTGAACGTGCATTTTACCTGCCAGCTCTATTGCTCTTATTCTTAATTCATATTCCATTTCTTCCTTCTCTTTTTGCATTCGCATTTGCATCCGTCTCTCTCCTCTTTCTCCTATAGCATTTGATTTTCTTCTTTCTGTAATTGCATTTGTTCTTTCTGTAACGGTATTTGTCTGTCTCTCCTCATTCTTCGCTGATAACTGCCTTTGTTTTTCTTCTTTTTCTTTCTGAAGTTCAAACTTTCTTAACTCGTATTCTATCTTGGATTTTAGTTATAATTCCTTTACTTTTATGTCAGAGTCTGATACAGACTTACTGTTAAAATCTAAAGCACTTTTATCCAAAACATTCTTTTCCACCAAATACTTGACCAAAATATTTTTTATTTATTGCTTCGTTAAAGAAGTTTTTGCCTCAGAAAGATTATATTTTCTGGCAAGTTGAATCAATTCATTTTTTTCAAACCGTCTAACTGCTCCCGGGTAGGATTTGAAATAAAGGTCTCCACTCTTGATGACATTGTAAAACAGCCTGTTGTTTTCATTAAAGATTTCTAAAATGTGAAATTATAGTTGGGTTTTAAAACTTCAGAAACTAGGGGAATGTAAATTTCAAAAAAAAGTTTTCTGAAATATTTTAGCTAAAATTCGTATCCCAAGGGAGAGCACCCAAATTTTCTATTTTTAGTCTATGCTGGTAAAATAAGTAAAAGAAAAGGTAGAGACTACAAGCTTTGTAAAACTTAACAAATAATTTATTTCCCAAGACTACAAAGTAAAATAAAATAAGAACAAAGAACGTACGGTATTGTGAACTGAATCCACATTCTAATCCAATAATTAAAACACAAGTCCAATCAATAAAATGTTCTAAGTGAATCACAGTTCAAATCCCAATGAAAATCCAAGATGGAAGGCGATGACGTCTGTAATAACCTACGGAGTGCAAATGTGTCAACAGTGTCTTGTTGAATCACAGAAAATATTGTTCCAGTTTTTGTATTCCGTATAAATTCCGATAAATATCTTTGTCCAAGATTATCAGAGTACTTTTGTATTTCCAGGAAAAACAATCACTTGAAATTCAATAATTTGAAGAAATAAAAACTCAGCCCCAAACTGGACACAGCAAAAACAATTTGACGTCTCAAGTGTTAAGCAACGGCACGACTGATATAATTCCTATCATAACAGCAGTTATAAGACTAACTAAAACGCAAAACAGATTCCCAGATGGGGGTCAAGAGTTCTCTCTTCTGGAAAAAATACAAGTTTGTTTACGAATTAACACGTGCCTCGCGTCACGTAGTCCAGGTATGATCTTGACTCAACTTAATGAATCTTACTCTGAGAAAGAAGGATTTTTTTAAAAAAGTTGTTTACCAAAACTGTCACTGATTTTAAGGTCAGCAACTAGTTACAATGTTTCTATTATTAGGTGAAATACATGTATTAAAAAAATCAAGTCAAACAGGACTGAACCTAATTCTGAAAAAATTCAAGTCCATTAAACAATATTACATGATAATAAAATGTAATGTAATAAAAAATATTTTACGACTAGCAGAGAAACAATTAATTTAAATAAACATAACAGACAGCATTGCCTACATAAATGGAGAACTCAAGCAACCGGTTACTGAAAAATCAAACTTTATAAAAAATATGTGAAAAACAGTATAAAAAAAATCGAACAGAAAACAGTTTCAAGAGAACGCCAAACAATGCTACCGATAATTATGCGAGAATAATAATGAGGTAAAATGTTTTATCCATTTCAGAAGAGACTAGAAAGTTTTGGACAGCAATATCGGAGAACGAGAAACGGCATGACGAAAAGACGGAATGGATTGATTAACAAATAAAAATGAGCAGCAACCTGGAAGAACAGGAATGGTGAAAGATCATATTTGAAGAAATAAGCTCACAGGTTACCACCATAGGTAACTGAAACTTACCTGGAATGGAGAAAATTGCAAACATTTGAATAAAACATTTAACATTAACACATGATGAAATCTGTATCGATTTCCTAATAAACCATCCAGAAAGAACACTGGAATGGCTTACCACTGGAGTCACTTACCTCTTGCCAAAGAATGAAAACACAGAGCAAGCAAAGGATTACTAACATATCATCTGCACTTAATTCCTAACCCATCTCTTGACCCGGTTTACTATCCCATCACCTGCCCTAAATTACTAACCAATCATCTGCCCTGAATTACTAATCCATCACCTGCCCTAAAACAACTTACAAACTAGCAATGCAATACCTGGTGACTGTTGATATTGGCACAAATGATGTACACAGTCGACAAACTAGATGCATTTATATGTACTAGAATTGCTAGAAATCTAAGTGTTTAATCTAGAGTTCTTTATTGTTGTATCCTTTTTCTCAATAAAAGCATTGACATGTACATTCTGACAACAGTTCAAACAGCTATGTCAGTAGTAATCAAACATTAATAAGTTGTGGTGTTTTGTTTTTTAACGATATACTATTTTGCCAAATTTGGCATAAGTTTTCGACATTTTTTTAGGTCTTCCATTGATCTATCAAATGTATTCCTTCTAATAAACATGTTTTCGATGCGATCAGTTCTGTTTATTCAAAGCAATAGTTATTTCTTGGCAATCTTCAATCATTGTGCCACCAACCATTCGTACAGAAAATTTAAATAAGTATTTTGTTCTGACTTGTAATGGTTTGGACCTTTTATTTGTCGTTTTTTGTTTTTAAGCTATAACGGGTTCTACTTACCGGCCTTATTTTACTCAAGATGTGGCATTATTTCAATCATATAAATATGCATAAAATGTACTGCGACTGACCAAGCATTGACCATAAAAAAGACAATTTATACTAGTTATAGCATGCGTACAACATAAACTCCTCCACAACGTTGCAACCAATACAGATCGATTCAGTCACCTAGTTTGAAATTGGTATATGTCAATACATTTGTGGTAGCCATTGTTAGTCGTTAGCTTTGAGGTAAATGTTTGACTGAAACTGATGTCATGCTTTTACCCTATTTTATACAATCCCATCACCAATTATGATATGACGAGCTTTTACCCAAGTTTATACAATCTCATCACCAATTATGATATGACGAGCTTTTACCCGCCTTTATACAATCCCATCACCAATTATGATATGAAGAGCTTTTACCCAAGTTTATACAATCCAATCACCACTCAAATGACGTGTTCTTACTCTAGTTGTACAATGCCAGTAAAACAGATTTCATCCAATGTCTTCCAGACAGTTTGTATCGTTTATATTTGGCATGGTCAGTTTTGGCATTTAAAATGTTCTTTGCAAGGAGTAAAAAAGGAACAGTGACAAGTGCAGGTGTTAAGGGAATATATATATATATATATATATATATATATATATATATATATATATATATATATATATATATATATATATATATATATGTCTCCATGTTCAGATATATAAGCATCTGCTGCAGATTTAAAGTTGAAATGAAAACTGCATACATATAGCGAGGCGGCACAAGGTGGCATATGACAAGACTCACCATTTTTGCACAATAAGAAACTGTATGTATACTGGTATTTTGCTTTGCACGTATAATTCAATACAAAAGATTATAACGTAGAATTCTCGCAAACCTTTGTCCAAACTGCTTAAAATACATAGTTTTGTATAAAATCCCAAATTCTAAAGCAATTTACAACTTTCGTGTGATTTGATATTGATGTTAAATTTTAATTCCTATTGCCGGGACTGCAAAGCTCTATTTTCTCGCAAAAACTGGCAAATTGAGTTAATTGCATGGCAATTGTGGCGTTTTATTTGAAACGTTTTAAAAATTATCTACGCCATGTATTTTGAACAATGACTGAGTTAAAAAAGTAATAAAAAAATGAATTAACTGAGTGATGTCACCTTTAAATGATAAATGAAATTACCATAGGTTAAACAATTTCTTTAATTCAAATGACCAGTCGGTCAATCGTATCTCCACCCTTATTTATCTTTCCCTTTTCTATTCATTTTTGCGTCACTGATGTGTCTCGTTACAATACTACATATGGGTATGTATTAAACAGGCTTGTTAGATTTTCGATGGCGGTTTGTTGCAACAAGGAGTGTAATAACCATTCTCACCGTCGGTAGATCGATGATTATTAAGATGATGACCGTGGTGTTGAGATTAGAGCGGAAATGGATACACAAATAAAGGGTCATTGCGTCTAGTATGCATTTTTAATCGAATTAGTCACATGCATATGCATGACAGATGATGCATATGTCATGCAAATTTACTTGGTAATTAAATCGTAGAAAGACGCACAGACCATAGTGGCAATAATTGACACACGGACCATGGTGGCAATAATTGACACACAGACCATAATGGCAATAATTGACACACATATCATGGTATTCAATAATTGACACACAGACCATGGTGGCAATAACTGACACACAGACCAAGGTGGCAATAATTGACACGCAGACCATGGTGGCAATAATTGACACACATTTATGTAATATTTCTCAAATACGGTAACTTGAAGTATCTTCTCTTTTGACTAATTCTGGTTTCCCATTTTAGGTGTTTTGTTTAAGAGCAATGACTTATGAGACAGAAGACCAGTTTATAAATTATCAATCCTTTTGCAGTTTGTAGCAAAAGACAGTGGTGAAAAGTGAATTCCATTCTAGGAAATATATTTTACGATAAAGTTTCCGACGACATAACATATTTTATTGACCCAAGTGAAGTTCGGTCTAATGGATTTTGTATTTCCCATTGGTTATATAATGGTATTCATCGTTTTATACATTTCCTCACTGATTCCGGATCCATTATCAGATTATATTGGTTTTACCGGTCTGGCTGTAGAACCATTATTATTAGGGTTCTCTCCCTCTCCGTGTGGACAACTCTTGAAACACGAGTTTACGAAACCAAGATTTACCAGGAACTAAATGGCTGACAACAATTTATGGTATTTGAATTTGTACTGGATTCGGTAATACTACGATAATAAAATAATTAATGATAATACTTTCATTTTTTATTGACACGATGTCCTACGGGTCTTTTTTTTAACAATGTTATTCTAAGTGCTATTGATATTGCCGATTAAAAAAAGAATCCTTGGACAAGACAGTAACATATTATGAAGAATTTCACCTGAAAGGGGAAAACGCAACAAAGCTATTCATCATACTAAGGTTTAAATGCTGAAGATGATTTCGTTGATAATCAGAAGAGAAGAAGGGAAGGTGGAAAATAAAGAGAACGTATAAGAGCGACTTTGTGTATGGTAACTAAGACTGGTGAAACAGAAAACCAGTCTAGAAATGTCATAGTTCACTTTCGCCATCTAGCAACATTTCAGAGTGGAAGCTGATTTCCATTCGGTATAATATAATGATAATTGACGGATGTGCATGATTTCGATTCAGTATTATTGTATGATGTATACTCGATCTCGGTAGCGAACCATACAATGTGTCTATAACATGAACATTTAAAAATTAACTAATTACATAGACTTAAGAAATAAATAAGCAGATTAAAATGCAACAAACAAATATGGGAATGAAGAATACATAAATATTCAGGCGAGAATGAGGTTTAGGAGGAATTTGACTCTAGAGGACAGCCGTCTTCTTTGTTAGCTTTTATCATGTTTGTTGTGTTTTATGGTCGTCCTTGGAATTTTGATGCGACGTTGGTAAAACTAAAGTTTAGAACGATTAAACCAGCCTTAACAAGTGAATATAATACTATATCCAGCTCTAAGAGACACAGCAAATTGCAGACATTGTAATGAGACTTCATTCTATGTAGCTCTGTGTCATTACGAGCTAGCATTCGTGTTGCAACAAATGTGCATGCCATTCATTCGCATTAAAATCGTTCCTGTACTCTTTGATTTATTACTATGACTGTTTATCAGTGCTTTATAGACCCATTATCGGATGACACAAAACATACAGAGGCTTCCTATCGATTGGGGTTAAATAGGCACTGAATACAAGCTAATTGTCAGGAGGAAGTTTCCATATTTATGTGGGTAACTCGTGACAGGATGACCAATGAAGTCAATATGTAATGTGATTTACCATGGAAAATGAGCAGGCAAGGGTGACGCTTTGGTTGTGTCCAGTGGGACTAATGAAGAACTCATTAATCGCACTGACTGATGAACTGCGGCTGGAGACTAAATTTTGCTCTAGTCGCACTGCTGCATGCGTTCGTTGACATTCTAATGTACTTGTATATCATGCGCATGCTGGTTTAGATTCCTTCGGGTAGGAAGTAATACATTTATTACGTTTGTTGGACTTTCCAATACGAACGTGCTGGGAGAATTTCTCGAAATAAAGACATAAAACTAATTGTAATGGCGCAACATTAGTAGGTGATTTCGCTGTACATTCTGTCGTAGTCTGCGTGACACGTAACCATTAAAACTGACGTATGGGCGAGGTTCGCAATAATCTGGCAGGTTGTAATGGGCAACCTCTCTTGATTCGGGGACATAACTGAATTTTAATTAGAGTCGGTTCGATAATGGCCAGAGAGATGGAAGAGGTTAGTGTTAACGTAAGGTCATATTGCGGAAGATGACAAAGCTAAAACAAATGAGAGCCAAAATTTGGGAAAATCTTGGACATTTGAAGTAGGTGTCACAAAATAACATTTTCCAGAATAGCCGTTATAAAGGCGGTCTAGTGAGAATCATTCTGACTTCGCTGGGAGTGTTAAATTCTTTGGCTGTTAGAGAACGTTAATCCTAATTGACCAAGCTAAATGAGGGGGATTGTTCTCCTAAACGAAATTTCATGGTGTAAATATCATATAATTAAGTTTTAGGCAGTCTAAGCTTTTCTGCCGAAGCAAGAACTTCTTGACACCAGGGGAATAGAAAGTGTTATCTTTCTTTGTCAAATAAATATTTAAACTATTATTCACATAAAGGATAAGGGTGTCATTTTGTATCCTGTCTTTAGAGGCGTTATAATGATAATAATAATAATAATAATTTAAAGATGGTGACGCAATCAGTTGAATAGAACTAATACTCTATGTGTCCCTCTATTATACCCATATTTCCATTCAAAGCATATGTACATAGTTACAAACACACACTCATACACACACGCGAAGCATTGGTAATGAGCTTTATTTATATATGGACATAACAAACATGAATTTTAAATGAATATTCTTCAGCTACATACATTCTATATAAACAACACAAAACGTAGTGAGACAGCAAAATAAACGGCTAGTGAATTTTACTTTAAGTTGAAATGTATTTGTCCAATCGATCAGGTTACACATGTGATTCACTGAATTAGATTATAAATAAATGTATTCATGGTTGTATTTACTCTGATTTCCTTTGGGATTCTGTTCCAGGTTAGTGACTCTGAATACTGGAAACGTTTTATAAAGAGTTCTTTAGTAGGTTTTGGGTTGGAAAGGTGGTTAGCTGAAATTGATCTTAAATTGGGGGTCTTGCTTTGTTTTCTTGCATGAAATAGTTCATTGAGATATAATGGAGTCATAATGTTTGAAACCTTGTGCATAAGTCAAGACTTTCTCAAAAATATTTGTTCACTTACTGTTAACATTTTAATATCATTCATTGCATTTGGGATGCTTTCATAATTATCCAAGATGATCCTGCAATCTCCTTTATGCAAACGGAATACATTGTAAATATTCTTGTCAGAAGTATTTCCCAAAATATTATAGTAATCTAACATCATTACCTCCAACACTAATGATAATATTTTCAAATTAAGAAATTAAGAAATGTCTGTTTCTCTGACAACGTGATGCATATGACCAGTTCCCATCTCAGGTAATGTCTTGGCTTAAGGTTTAAGACCTCATTCAAAAACATATTTAATAACTGAGTCACCAGTCTGCACTGTTTGTTTCATGGAAATTGCCGAATGCTTTGGGCTGTTTGATTTTCTTTGCCGAGAAGACTCCCAGGTACTGGTGATGGAAGAGCCCCGAGTTTCGTAGATAATTAGAATAGTGGTGCTCACAATTCACAACATTTTTGTGACCTGATCTTATCTTCACAGAATCATTTGCACGATCTCCAATAACAGAGCGCTTTGAGAGTAAAGAAAATATTGTATTTGCTGTAGTAGAGTTGATAGCTTTCAACATGGTTCCATTCTTCGCAAATCTGTCCATACTGCTGTTGATCTTTTGAGTTTCTGATATGATACACTTAACTAGTTCATCAACAGCCATGACGTTTTCGTTTGTTTTCGTTGCCTTGGTGATATTATCCCTGCACTTTTCAGGTTCTTCTTTCACCACACTTAAAAGTTCAGTTTTCAAGTTTCCAATGTCGTCCATTAATGACAATAGAATTTCAAGATCAATAGCAACAGGACCATATTTTATTTCATTTATTTCTGACAGTATATTATCTATGTCTTTATTCAGATTTTCAATTTATCCTTCAGCTTAGACAGTAACTTCATGATTGGCTAAGGTCACATTTTATTATTTTTCCCACCAAGCGATTCAGCTTTCACCTTCCTTTTTGAAAGTTGTTCAGCAAACGTGACATGTCTGTCTTTTGCAGACTTGTATTCTGTTTTCAAACATTCGTGTTCTTTGATATTTCAGTTGTTTTTATTTGGCCTTCCGTTTTACAGTTTCCTCATGCAGTGATATTTTTTCCCTTATTTGGGCTGTTACCTTCTTATTACTGCCCTCAACAACCCCTGTCAGCAGAGAAGTGTTTTCTGACGGAGCTTCTAGCTGAGTATTATTCCTTGTTAGGGCTGTCATCTCCTGTTTACTTCTTGGTTCGGTTGTAGCTGGTGACGGGTGGCCAGGACTCAATGGAACGCCTGTGTGTGGGATTTCGAACTCGTTTCCCCAGACTGATTTTTTGCAGAACCACTAACTCCATATTTGAATTCCCAAAGGAGGTAAGATTTATTTGATCTCCAGGTAACATAAAATGCATAACATCACTTGACAATGTAGGAGACTGGTTTATTGTGCCTGAAGTGTACTTTTGTTGCTGTCATGGTTACTATCACTCGTTTTAAATAAAAAAGAATCCTGAGCAAGGAGCTGAATTTCATTGTTGGATACCTGACTAAATAGTGTCTGTGGGATTTTAAAGCGTCACAGTAACTTTGAAAGACTATAGATTGATTGATGAATAAGTAATTTTAAATACGATACCATTATGCTTATGATCAATTCCTTGTCGGTATATGAGGTTCGGTTTGACATCCCATTCCGATATATATTACATTTTATATTATAAACACTGACCCAGTTAGCATTGCATTTCAAAGTAAAGTAATCTCCATCAAACTTCGTGCTATGTTTAATGAGAGTAGCACGGATGGTGTCTACATCACTGTTTGAAAATCCTACAAAAAACTACTGCCCTCAGGTGAATTGTCGTAAATCAGGTATTAAAAGTTTATTATAAGCTTCCAACTGTAACTATATTTATACATATAGTGCCCGATGTTAACATTACTAAAGAAAAACATTTATAAAAGAAAATGATTATATATAACAAAGAAACCACAATCTGCATTTTGAATCTGGCTGCTGGCTGAGCAAATTTTCGCATCAAAACAGGTATTGCATATATATGAAAGAGATAAAAAATAATATCAAAGATTCATAAAAATATATATTATGTAGCCTTTTGGACAAAATTATTTCGTGGAAGATAATAAAGCACACATATTTTCCTGGATTTAATTGTTGATCTCAGTAATGCACTGGTACAGGTGCTCTTGCCCATAACGCTACCACGTACGATCGTATGTCGTACAATCACCATTGTATTGGAATAATTGTGGCCCTTCAAATAAGTATGTAATAATTGCGCCCTTCGCATTAATGTTAGAATCGTATTTTTTAATTAGTCCAGTAGTAAACACGTTTACTTTGGTGCTCTCTGGACGTATTGTCAAATTAAAAATTAATTACAAGCCTAGTCGCAGTTCAACCGCAAATCGATAAACGAGGCTTCTAAATAATTGGGTACAGGAGTTAATATAGTCCGAGCGCGAAATCAGTGTAGAAAGAAGTTGTTCATTTCCAAGCGGAAATCCATTATGATCGAAGGCGGCCAGAGATCATTGAAAACTCTTGAATGAAACGATGGCAATCACTAATTATCTGATTCATGTTTAAATTATTCGCCAGTTGGTTTTAAGGTTCGTCTATTTTAGTGTAATTATTGACTTCGTAGAGATTGTTGGTCGTGCAACACTTAAAATGCCGTGAGACGTTGTTTGGTGAAACGACTTGTATGATCAACGTGAACCCTAGATACGTGGATAAATGCTGATACTACTACTACTACTACTACTACTACTATTACTACTACTACTACTACTACTACTACTTATTATTATTATTATTATTATTATTATTATTATTATTATTATATCGGGTTAATAAAATGAAATTCGCCCATCCTGGTCTTGTCAGAAAGTCGTCCGTCATCCAGACCATGTCAGTGTAACTTCTGCAAAGTTTTATTACAATGAGTATAGAAGCAGTTTCCAACTGACTTGGTCGATTGCAGACATGGTTTATAAATAATAAGCTGTAATCAGTTTCATTCTTTGCCTACACCGAGGCAGAGGTGAAACATCCACGTGAGTAAACCATCATAACGACTGCCTTAAGCAAACATGCCATCACAAACTCACGCTTTCATTATTGTTGCTTACACACTGAACAATGGAGCCTGTCGACTTCTACATCTGAAGTTGAAATAAAACGTTGTCCATCACTTTTAAGACTAGATACAAACTTGTGCACTAATTGATTCCATCTTGTTTGCGACGAAAACGTATCGAAGTCTTCACAAATGCACAAGTACTCAATATAGCCTTGATACTGAAATGGGTCAAAATCATGAAAATAGTACTTTCAGGGTGAACACAGTGGGTTTCAAATCATTCAGATATGTAGATCCTGACAAGAAAATTCTATAATGAGAGACATGGTTTGCAACTCTAGAAATTGCAGTTCACACCGATCCCTCGGGTTCATACTGTATTCGTATTTACAGCAGCATTATCACTAACCTAGGCGTCATCGCTATATCACTGAAAAGACTTTTTCCCCTTTTCATTTTCTAATAATGAATCAAATTTATATTTTCAACATTTAGCCCTATCATCTTTAGTATATATTTCAATAACTCAAATGAGGAGAGTCTATGTTACGCCAATATTGCAGTCAGGGGACTTTATTTAGTAGGTGTAAATGTAAAGGTGCAAAAATGTGTAGAGATTTCGAAAAGTAGTTTGTTGGGGTCAGCGTGACACGTAAACATTAAACCAGAAAAGATCTTAGAAAATTGTGGTCCATTAGAAATATGCATCATAAACGATATATTATAGAATATTTATTAATAAAGGCGGACTAAAAATAATTATTCTGACTTCTCTGGGATTGATATGAATTTTGGCGGGGAAAGTATCAATCCTGATTAGCTAAGCTAAACGAGTGTGTGTTTCTAGATGTAATTCAGGGGGTTTGAAATAGTTCCCATCGTGAAATTAATCAGTCTGAGTTTTTCTTCTATAGGGGAAATCTGAGTGACTCCGAGAAAATTAATAAGTAATTTCCCTCGTTAAACAAACTGTCGAAAGGACAATGGGGTCTGTAAATGTTATGGACCCGTATCCAAAGAAGGAAAGAGGGAATTCTGTACAGAGGAAAGAAAGTACAGACTACAACCAAGTGGTTTGTGACCCGAACAGGCTAACATGAGAGAGAGAGAGAGAGAGAGAGAGAGAGAGGCTGTCCATTCACCTGCAGTGATTGTGAAAGGACAGGAAGCACCAGGTGATGCTGTCATGCCGGCAATTCGAGTTCGATCTGTCAATCGATCAGATAATGAAATTGGTTATATGTCACAGAACGACTAACTGAAATTCGCAAAATATTTTAACTCTATTTCTGAAAGAACGTAAATCACTCACATTTTTTTTGTATGCAGTTGATTAATTTGTTGTATTTATCATACGGCGGTTCGTGCTGTTCTATAATATATCTCTGCTGATATCGGTGTAATTCCATCCGTTGATTTCATACTTTATTTTATTGTATACCCGATCCGGGCAATACCACCTCGATCATCTCCTAAATAACGATAACCAAACACCCTAAGGAATCTCTCACTTCATCCATCACTCCCTCACAGTGAAGTTTTTGAAAATTCTCTTTGCAAGAAGTCATGTAATTGTTTTCAGCAAATTCCCTTGGCAAGAATTTATTTAATTGTTTTCATTTTTCTTATCGTGTCCGTGTTTTTATTTCGCTAGTTATTCAAGTCACATAGACCTAATTGGTTTTGTCACCTTCCCTAAACAAATCGTTACTGAACAAAAAAATTTTGCTCATGATTTCCGCAAAAAAAAACAACAATCAACGTAACATTGAAAACATCGAAATCAATTGATGATCTAACAATATAATATTTTCTTAATTTATATTCTTGTCATCAACTGTTTTGTGTTTCTTCAGATTTTCATGTAGGGTGCTTGATAGGGCTGTTGGTTGCATGGAAAGGAATTTAGCGGATTTGTATGGACCAAAAACTCGTTTAACAAACATACATTCTATGTGCTCCAAATACTACTACTACGAATAATAATAATAATAATAATAATAATAATCCAGCCACTCTTGGAAAGATATACATTGAATATAAATGCCTTTGATATTGACATCCAGTAGTATATAGTCCTGGGTAGTCAGCTGCTATGGTCAGACAGAATGCAGGTGCGTGTAAAACTTGTTCTTCATCATATACATAGAAGTATTGGGGGTCTCTCACGTCGCATACAAGGAACAAGACAAAGTAAATAGAGTTAGACAGATCAGGAGAAATCAGAAAACTGGGAACAGTCGAAGCATTACCATATGCTCTAGAGATGGATAGTTTGACCAGCAATAAAACCAATAATAAAAAACCAATAAAAATAATAAATAGCAATAAAGCCAACAATGAAAAATAACAAAGATCAATAAATAACAATAAAGACCTACTAACACAGCTGTACTTCGGGAAAAAGAACGAATACTGCGGAGTCGGAATCTAATAAGAGAGACCGGCTAGACGTATTAACAAGATATTGTAACAATTGACCGATCGATTGATTGATTGATTAATTGATTGATTGATGTATAACAGCATATCAACACATAAAAGAATATGTATTGACAAAACCAATGCATTAAATGCGTCTCGCCCAGAAACGCTTTGCACTATTCGTCATGGAATATTGGAATAAATAAATCAATAAATAAAAAAAGAACTTAATAAACAAGGTCGTCACTCAATATAATCATAAAAATAACTTTGAATGAGATCTATTATCTTTTTTAAACTCTAATGTTCAATGTTCATTTACAAAGACATATATTACGCATCATGGAAATCGATCACATTCCCTAGTTGTAATTTAAACAAACTAGTAATTGTCAGTATGTGCTCCTGAAAGATGCAATATAACTTTTACCGAGATTGGAGGCTGGATAATACATGTTGTAGAATTAGGGATCGGACATCACTAGTCATATTAACCCATTCTGTCTCCCTGAATGTTGGACAAATAGAATAAACAAATCCACTAGCTAACTACTAAACCTACCAACAGCTGATTCGGCTCTCTCTCTTACTGAAATGTGGTAAAGTATACGAACTAGATTCATAAATACACGTGTATTAAATATCGTGAATTATTTTAGCAGGGGGTGGGTGGCTTATATATATATATATATATATATGTTTGAATATGTATATATATATATATATATATATATATATATATATATATATATATATATATAGACATAAACGTGGGTATTAAATTCGTTTCTGTGTCAAAAATTGTCATTTTCGTCGGTATGGTCTGTCGTATAGTTTCAGAAGATCAGAAGATCAACCACCGCTAGATGGGTCTTCGAATTCGTAATTTGCATTTTTTAAAATGTTAATAAACGAAAACGTACAGGATCATTTACAAGTCACAGTATTAATATACCTGTTTAATAATTGCATATATGTATATCACATTATAAATGTTTACAATGCTTGCACATACAACTTGTTTTCTTTGTTTAATATCTTGAGACGGTCTCTGATCAAAAGAACATGTTATAGGTGTTGTCTAATGTTGTAAAGCGCTTAGAGCTTCTAAAGATTAGGCGCTATACAAAGTCCTCATTATTATTATTATCATTATTATTATTATTATTATTATTATTATTTGGCCAGATAAGTCGATTATATTTTCATAAATTGATCTAGTTGTAGCACTCTGTCACTACGTTCCAATTATCTGTTGTTTAGTTGTTTTATTATCTTTTACATAATGACAATATTTTACACAGTCATGCCTATTTAATGTGGATTATAGTAGTTTACTTACCTTCTGGAACGTGTTTCGTTCAGCTGTTAATGGCGCCACTTTTCTGTCAGCATCATTTGCTTAATGAGAGTGAAGCAGTTTCAAATCCAAGAATCAGAGAGGCTTGGTTGTCTTCGTTAAGAATGTATGTGTACATATATGATGTTATCCCGAGGTTGCGGATGGTATCGTTTGGGATCCAGTCAATCCATTTTTCATACAGATACACATAGACTGTTCATCTGTTCATGTTTTTGGCAAACAATCAAAATTTCAAAATTCATAAAAATATCGCGCTTTCATATCTTTGAACTTAAACGACTATGACAATTTAAGTCCTGAAAAATCATTTAAGATACAATTAATTTCATAGTGTGTTAATGTATTATAATTCCGGAATTTTTACAATACTGATCTTGTCCATATTTTAAGTCACATAAAATTTGGACTTGCAAAATAGTATTTAACGAAATAATTTTGCTTAAAAGAATGTGTTTTATAAATACCTGTTTCAGTGGATTAATCGTTACACCAAATTCATAAATTTCGAGGTTTTTCCCCCGAGAATTCTGAAGGTTTTAAACTCGGTTTTTTTTATCCGCATAATACTTTCCAGTGATCATGAGTGTACCGGACAATTACAAAAATTAGTTTTCATGTACGAATTTTAATTTAGAAAATATGAATTTGGTATAACTTTTTTAAAATTCTTTTCAATAATTTGTATCAAGAAAAAATCTGTTGTTTTTAATAACACATGAAAGTGTGGCTTAATTAAATCTTCATGGTGAAACTTTTTGTAAGAACTTATCAATATATAAATAGAATAACAGAAAAGAGAATACAATAAAAGTCAAACATAATATATTCTTTTTTGGCACTAGCATAAATATTTTACATTTCTTTTACCCTCTGCTGTTTTCTCTCTAGTCTTTCCAAACGTATTATTCAAGAATATCAGCATCAATACAACACTTATATTTCTACACTCTTTTTACCAAAGTCTAACCCTGAATTCGTTATGACTTGATGAAAGCTAACAAAAGCAACAAATAGTTTCTGTTTCTGAGGTCCTAGCAATAAAATAAAGCCAAAGCTTATGATCTCCACAGGACTAAAACGAATAAGGTTAATTTTGAATATTTACTCTTTAAGTTAGTATTGTTGGCGAAAGCATATTAGATGGAAATATCAGAGAGAACACCCTGAAAAATGCTATAAGAGTTGTATCTCTTTCTCAAATGAAATTAACAATGAAAATGGAGACATAAATGAGAAAGACACTCTAAATTTGTACCATTTATTGACTTCGAGGAAAATGGAGATGGAAATCCGAGTCAGCTTGCAAATGATGCAAAAGATACAAATTTGTCTCTGTGAAAAACAAATAATGCAAAACGAGAAAACATTCCCCACAAATTACAATAAATACATAAGAGGATTGAACATTTTGCAATAAACTAATGTAATAAAGAAAACTTAACAAAACAGTGTGCTAAAGAATCTTAAAGCAAAGTTTCAAACAATAACGAGTAAACCTTGTACATACTACAAAATAAGTGGGGTACAGACACAGACGCTAAAATAAAACTTCCGTTGCTTGATGGAATTGCAGATAATGATGAATACCTCGCTCGATTCAACATTGTGGCAGAAAAAAATAGCATAGATAATTATTCAAAAGCACTTTACTTATCGGTTTGTCTGCTGTAGCTCGTTTAATGCTCAGGGAACTTTATTATCAGCAAGGAACGGACAATAATGCTCAAGTTGGAGCACTCATTAACAGATTGAAGTCATTACATAGAGCAGAGATCTTTCGCTCAAAGTTAGTGTTCAGGTACAGAGGGAAAATGAAGACAATTACGAACAAATCCAGAATATCAGAAAACTTACCATACTAGGATATCCTTCTGGAATTAGTGGTGTGGTATAAAACTGTAGCAATACATCATTTGATAGAATCCACGAATGACTCTGACATAAGAATAAGGCATAGAAAACAAAGCCCAAAGTCTATGTCGGAGGTTGCAACATTCCACATGAAACTACACAGACTAGCTGTTAAGCAGAAAAATAGAGCAGTAAGTTATGTTAAAGATAGTGTTGCTAATGGGTGTGGAGACCTAATGTGCGCCCTCTCTTACATAGGTCCTCAGGAATAAAACTGAACAGCCTGGGTGAAGACACAAAAAACAAAAAGAAAATGAAATCACTTTGCTACACAGTGCAGTCAAATAATCGTAATGTACACTCAAAACTGATTTATCAGTATATGTTGGTGGATATTGGAACTGGTAAAGTATGACGTATGTATGACGTATGGGTAAAGGAAACAAACTGTAGTTTTGGTCTATTGTTCAAACAGTTTATGTTCCAGCTACATGATCTGATTTGTTACTTCCAAATTTTTGAGTGTCAGCGCGTAAATAGTATTAATTATCATTGAGAGGTTACGACAAGTTAAATGGAAGTGCCATCCAAAGAAGTGTACTCTAGATCAGAAGCAAGTTTCTTAGGCCACTTGATAAACGAGTCAGGTCTAGAGGCAGTGCCTGAAAGTTAAAAGCCATTATGAAATGGCATGTGCCAAGAAATGAAAAAAAAAGCAAAAAAAAAAAAACACAAACAAAAAAAAAACAAACAAACAAACAAGCAAAAATCTTTGTTTCCATTTACTCACAGAAATCCTATTTTCAAAGATGTGCTGACACAGCAATACTTCTCCATCAGTTGGCAGACATGAATGTAAGGTTCATAGGGCTGATTGATGGCAAAGGTCATTTGATACTTTGAAGCAAACTGTAACAAAATTGCCAATAATTGCTTTCTCAGCTTACGATGGCCACTTCATTCTTGATTACAACGCTTCGAATATTGGACTCTTTGCTGAGAGACGATAATAGGTGACCGACAGATCGTTTCCTACTATCATAAACGCAATTAATCAGTCTCACAATAAATTGTAATTTCGTACGTTTGTAGCGAGAGCAAAATATGGTAGTTTAAGACGGCTTATGAACGTTAAACCTTTGGAATGAAAATTGGTTAGGCATCTGATATTTCGGTCATTTTATGATTTTCAAATCGAGTACAAACAAGGAAATGTTAATATGAATAATGCATTCTCAAGATCACCATGTAATGATATCCTCTGTAAATATTATGATTCGGCTGAAGAAGGCTAAAACGAAACAGTCCAACAAATAAAACATAAACAATATATTCTGCAATCTTGAAAGTATCCTTATTTTTTCAATGAGTAAGGGGAAAAAGTAAATGCCAGGTAAAGTCAGCAGTTGCGTGTTGGATGACTTAGACTTTGGTATAGACGTGACTGGGAGAAGAACCCTCCAAGATATGTGTTTGAAGAACGTCCACTGCAGTATAATCTTGTTATACTCCCACTTCATTGTGTAGCCTCAGCAATAGTGGCAACAGTTGTTGTCCTTTTTTTCTTTCTGAAACTCGGTAAAGATAGAATACATGTGCAAAGAGAGAGAGAGAGAGAGAGAGAGAGAGGTGGGTGGGGTGGAGGATAGTTGGGAATGGTCCGACAATTACTCCCAAAACAGAAGAGTACAGCTGATCAAAACTCTATCATTGATTCATGGAATAAAGGTGAAAGTACATGCCATAATATGTCTAAGTAGAGTATTAACAAGTAGCGTAGACTAATATCAGATATAGAATAAATAGCTCATATTCACACAAAAATCTAATTCTAGCAAATTTGACACTGCTAGATATTTGGAATCTCAATAAATCAAGCTATTTAGAAGAAAAACAAAATGCACCGAATGGAAAGCGAAGAGACAACGTCTGGAGGAAGAAATCAGAAAATGGTGATGAAGAATGGTGAAATTGTTAGAAGATTCTGAAATTAAAAAAAATGTTTACTGAATAAGTAAAACACGGAGAATGACAGCGATGACAAGATTGTATCAAAAGGACGAAAATAAAGTAAGCACCAACAGGCATGTACAATCAAACAAGACTAAAAAAACTGCAACTATTGGAAAATAATAAGATATTAAATATTGTACGATGCAGATGTAAATCAGCAAACGTACCTTGCGGAAAAATCTGTGTCTATATGTGTAATAGAATCCAGTTAGCACTTTATTTCCATTAATAATATAATATTCTTAGACAGATATCAGACTCAAATGCACATTATCAAACATTGCCTCAGACACGATAATTATATGTCCTTGATATCTGGAGACAGGCTAAATTTGACCAAGATGTTCCATGAGGCTGAATGTTATAATTTCTAAAGCTCTCCCATCATGACTGAATCTATTGCTTGAATACTGAGGTGTTTCCCTGAAAAAAGGAACTTAGTAAACATTTATTAATGATTACTGTTCCTGAAATTGATTAACTGCAATACAACACATTCAGTCCTATTGTTTATATCCTTTACAACACAGGAATTCAGTCCTATTGTTTATATGCTTTACAATACAGGGATTCAGTCCTATTGTTTATATGCTTTACAATACCAGGAGTCAGTCCTGGTAACTCATTAATAAATGTATAAAATTATTTTTGCCATTCAAGTGAATAACTGTTTAATGTCTGACACCATAACTCACAGCCTTATATAAATCTCATACAAACTAATTATTCAAAAGGACTCTCAGCTTAACCTGCACGAGCATACAAATACTATGATTCTAATGAGGGCAGAATTCTACGAAGTTTTATAAAAGACCATTTCCACACCTTACCTGGTATGTATAAAATTGAAGCATGACGTTGATAAAGTAAATATGAAGTTGTCCAAATGATAAAATTGTGATTTTTTCTATCATAGGTAGAATTAACAGCAATTAAACAGTTTGCAGAACAATTCATCTTCTCTGATGAAGAAGGTTAATTCGCAGAGAGATATCTGGGAAGATTCAGTAAAGTATGTGTCTTCTGTAAGTAAAAGTACATCGTCTGCTACTACGACAGACACCAGCAGTTCGGTTTCAGTACTTTTTTCGGCTGAATCATTTCTATATTGTTGAGACATTTTCTCCACAACTTCCTAAAAACATCATAAAAGTGAAACCTGACATTTTGGACTTGTGTTTTTATGATTCTTGAGAACAAGTGAACCATCCAAGAGAGTGGGCGAAAATCTGCCTGTGCGATAAATTTTGCTAAGCAGATAAAAGGAACATTTTTCACAATGTCTTCTATGTCCAGTGTGATGGGGCAAAGTTCTGTCGATCTACGAAAAGCACATTACTTTGGGCCAGAAAACAATTAATTAGATTTATGGGGACAGGCGCTTGTTAAATCGCTATACTCCAGTGATTCCAAATGTCTGGTCGGTAGTGGTAGAGATTTTTAAATTAAGCATTCGTTTACTTAACCGCGAGACTGACTATTAGGGACACGGCTAACTTCTATTTCATAATGGAACTGTCGAAACTAATAATGTTCATAAACAGTTAGTCGAAAACCTGGACGGTGAAGGTGACCACAATTTTGGCGCCTTGAGGAAAAGGCGGTAAATATATTTCATCCTGATTGGTTACGCTAAATATAAATGTTTCCCATACTAAATTTCCAAGCTACAAATATACCCCACATCGAAAAATCTAATTAATCTAAGCATTGCTGCAAGAGTAAAGGTACAATGGACTCGAGAGTCAGGTGGAAAGAAATTCTCTCGTAAAATATTTTTCTAAGGGACCGGATGTCTGGAAGGTCGACGGACACAATTTTGGCGGTAGAAGCGAGAAGTGCGTGAAAGCACAAAAAGTATTTTCGACAATTTAATGAAATTTGTTGATACCAATATAATGATTTGCTTGAATTATTTGATAATATGTGCATGAATTTAGTTGTTTAAATTCGTAGATCAATTCTCTTGATATAAGTATAACTGTGTTGAATATATATATATATATATATATATATATATATATATATATATATATATATATATATATATATATATATATATATATATATATATATATATATATATATATATATATATATATATATATATATATATATATTCGTACAATAATCATCTTTATATGAGGCTATCGAATTGTTTGAATTAGTCGTCTTGTTTTTTATAGGAATTAGGTTCTAAGAATTTCATGTATTACTTTAATCAATATGAGTTACGTGAAGCCGTGTGAATTCACAGATCTCATGTAATTGCAAGTATGATAAACACTAGAGTACATATTGACTGACATTTAACGTTGCTAAGCCACAAAGTGTAATTTCATGTATGCTAAATTGTATAACTGAGACGAGAGCGAAACTTCTAAGTCTCGTGTGTGAATGCGTAGTGATGAATTAGTCATTAGGAAGTACATTAATCTTATGAAACTAGGTTTGTTTTTTTCTGCCATGCTTGGGTAGACTAAGATGTGATAACGAGAGGGGAGTAATGATTTATCCCCAGTAGGATAACCGACAGAAAATTTAGGTTGTTCTCTGTTTGTTTTTAAAGGGAAAATAGTTTTTCAGACGTATTACCAGAAGTATCCTCAAAGTACCAACGCACTGACGTATCCACGTATATGTGTATCTACATGCCTTGCATATTCAGCTACCCGCATAAAGTTTGAGGGCCGAAAGGTGGCGAGGCAGTGGGGAGGTTGGGGAAGGAAAAGATAGGAAAAAGGCGAAAGAACATAGAACAACTACAGTAAAATTGGAGTGAACCAGAGATAAGCAGGTTATGCAATTCTACAAGGCAACGACTTCGATTGTTCACCTGATCGCATGATGAACTAATTCCATCAGGAAAACAAATGAGCTATTTTTACAAACATATTTGTGTATTGAAATTCGGTAAAAGATTTATTCCAAAAAGAAGTGTATCTTCCTAATGTATTGTGTTATCACCGTTGTTTATGTAATTGATAAAATTTTGATTTTCGATATACGGGGGTTCGAGTTGTTCTGTTATAAATATCGGCGCAGATCTCTATTTATTCTACCTAGAAATTTACTTGATCCGGGCAATAACACTGAGGGCGATCATCTCCTAGATAACGAGAACCGAATAACCCACCAATCAACCCTCACCTTTTACAAAGAGAAGGGGCGTTTACATCCAAAATGGGATCGATTCTCTAGACGCATGTGAGCTACGATGAGAGAATAAACTTGATGTACGATCCTACTTTACTTGTTATCTTTGTGAAAACATACTTGATGATGACCAGTTTTCGCAGTTTAGTATCTTAGTCAAATTCTTGTCATACACCTTCTGACCTAATGATGATCGGATAGGCAATAGTGATGTAATGTGACCTAACTTCTGGCACAGCCAGAACCGATAATACAATACTGCAAAGTTTTGTTCAGTTACCACTTCGTATGAACTCATTGTTACATATTAAGCTGTGTGAAGTGTCGAATTTTGAATTGCAGTGAACTTTAAAGTAAAATGCATTGAGCAATACAATTTTATCGTATTTAATCCAGAAAAGTCTTTGTGAAGGGTCACTTCGACCTTTCTTTGTTCATCTCCCCATGTCAGTGTAAACTTCAAATGAGCAGAATTCCAACTCAGTGAAATTGACCGTGGTATCTTAACACGACCCTTAGAAAGTAAACACTTAATCTACCAACCCTAACCGCTTGGTAGGAACTTATGTCCACTTATCATTTTTTCAAAGGCAAATTGTCACTCACTGTCGTTCACAGATTCCGAGCTGTCTAAACCTAATGAAAGGAATTATTTCTTTGTGAAAAGTTAGGGACCGCTGCCTTCGATTGGGCAGAATAAATTAAGGTGTACACTTTAGAGCAATCAGACAGTAAAGGGAATACCTTAGTCGAAATTCTTTAGTCTGAACATTTCCTGGAAGGAGGAAGCGTAATCGACTTCGGGGAGGCATAAAGATAATAGTGCTTTCCTCGTGAAACAAGAAAAGGACCAGGTGTAAAAAGAACGACAGGGTTGTTGCTAGGACGCACGAGTTTTGAAAGAGAACACAAATAAGGCACGCAATTTTAGTTTCACGTCATATTCTATTATTTGATTGTTTGTTTTATGCAAATGTGTTTGCTATGATTAGGTTTCCAAATTATGTATCGTTTATTCAATTCATGGAAATGTGTTGATGCTAGAGTTGTTATACAATTTATTTTATTCAGTTTCATGGAAATGTGTTGATTGTACAGTTATTATGCAATTTACCGTTTAATTATACAGTTATTAGTTCATTGTTAGAATTGATTGCATGCGATCCAAATGTTCATATGTGCAAGATTTCATAGGGTTATATGAAATAACTTCCTTTGTTTGTTAGGACGTTACAGACTATCATGAGTTAACGATAATTACCTAATTATATATGATTTTGTAATGTTTGAATACACTTGTAGGTTAAGGATTGCTGTGCGTTACAAATTGTGAATTTCATGCAATAGTAATCGAACATGTAGTAGCATGTAAAAGTATACGGTAATATTCGAGAGACGCTCTCGTGGTAATTTAAGACCTGCCGCTGGAAGCGAGGTCAATGTCCTACCGTACTAAGTTAGAATTTACGCATTGTATGGAGCCAACATGCTCTGAATAACGTAAGTGAATTGTATGTACCTCTAGAGTGTGGGGTATACCGAATTATGGGGTAATTTTGTCCTTTAAGGAGCAGCTTTCTGAGAATGAGACGGGGCAGTCTGAAGACAGAAGTCCGGGGAAAAGAAGGATGAGGTATGAATAAAAGAATCAGGAAGTACATGAAGGGGCAAAGCATAGAGCTTAGGAAGGATGAACTAGGAGACGTTGATATACGGTCCAGACAGGAAGATGATGTAAATCGGTCGTTGACATTGCGCTCTTTTAACCTCTCGTTATGATGATGAAATAAATCCAACTTAGACTCATCTGTTAAATTCTATTGATATAATTAAACTTGAATTGGAATTGTCGTTATTAATTTGTTTTGATTAATTTTGTTATTTTCTTATCAAAGGGGGGCTCGTATTGCTTTATTTCTTCCCAGTATTCTTGCTATAATATCGAGGAAGGTCATCCTCTAGTTAACGCCAGCCAAACCCAATTAACCACCCCTCTTACTAAGAGGGCGACGTTACAATCTGTATGGTCTGAGTATCTATTTATCCCGTCTTCATCTTATAGCCATTATCATCTAGGATAAACAATGACAGCTATTAAACTGTACTTGCATGGATTCGCTTTCATTATCTGAAGGCTGGAATGAATAGACCCTTGAATCACAGTTAGCGTTTGGATTAAACGTAAAAGAGATTAGATGGCCGCACAATGTTGCTTGAATTTCCTATCCCGATTTCGTATATGCTATATGCGAAAATGCCATATTAGCGCATGTGTAGAACTTTACTTACAAAATCTTTGCTACCTCTGGCTATAAGTCGAACTTGTGTGCGCTATTATCATCAAGGATTGCAAGATTTATGTCACTTCTAATTTATTATTATCCAGGTTAAGAGATGCGTTCTCAAGGAGACAGTGGATCAACAGAGCATTTGGCCCATGCTTAGAGATACACAATAGTTCATGATGTAGGGTATTTTGACGCACTCTTAGAAACACACACAAGAGCTTTTGCTACATTGACATTCGGTGCACGCTTAGAAACACACAAGAGTTCATGCTCCGGGGTCTTTTGGCGCACGCTTAGAAACACACAAGACTTCATGCTACAGGGTCTTTTGGCGCACGCTCGAAAATACGCAATACTTCATGCCACAAAGTATTTTGGCTCAAGCTTAAAACGCATAAGAGTTCATGCTACAGAGTCTTTTGGTGCATGCTTAGAAACACACAAGACTTCATGCCACATAGTCTTTTGGCTCAAGCTTAAAAGACATAAGAGTTCATGCTACAGCTTCTTGAGGACCACGCTTAGAAATGCATAAAAGTTCTTGCTATATAATCTTCTGGCTCATGCTTAGAAACACACGTGAGTTCGTTAAAGAGAGTGTTTTGGCTCAAGTCTAGATACACACAAGAGTTCGTGCTATAGAGTGTTTAGCCAATGCTTACAAACTCACAAGAGTTGATGCCAACAAAGACAATATCTACAAATTTGCAGGTTTGTAAAAACAAGTTAAATATCATATGTGTTAAATACAGTCTATTAGCCCCAAAATATGCTTAATGCTTTATTTATTCCTTGCTAAATATATTTTATTTAATAATACCAAATCAGTCGATATTACAAGAGCTGAGGATATCGACCCTGGACCTTGAGTTTTAAAGTCTAATCATATACTAATTGGACCAACTAGATATTATTGTATTCCCTTGTGTATCCCATATTATAATCCCTCCTAAAATCATTAATATTTTTCCCTTATTTTCTATCTGCTTGATGAATGCTAATGGTATTTAATGGAAGAATCATTGAAGTCTAAACAGAGAATAAAATGTTTATTGAGTTCAATCGCTTTGATTTTGTGTAGATGACAACAGCAAACAAGTTTAATTCGATCGGTTTCAGATAAGTCAACGAAATATCCACTACTGACTCTGACGATATGTTTTATCATCTCGAGTTCATCTCAAAACTTTTCTTGTGTCATTTATCACGAGAACAAATACAAGTTCTTGGTGACGAAAACGATGACGAAAAGGATAACGAGCTTAAATGACATGTTTATTCAACAAATGAAACATGCTCTACTTGGGTATTTTTCTTGACACGTTATAGATGTGTAAAGTACAATACTAGTTCTGGTACCTTGTTAGGCGAACCCTGACTTTTCAAATCTCCTTCGCAATGAAATTGAAGTAGGTTTCAGTTGTTCTTCTGTTTTCTTAATAATCAATGCTAAATCCCACCATAGAATATCCGAAATAGTCCTGTGATGGTTTCTTGCTGAAAGAAGATGACAAGGAAAGTAGAGTGCATGCACGATGAGGCAAGGCATTGACGAACAATGTCATCTGTGTGGAATATTCGTTAATATCACTTGACCCGAGAATACATCTATTTTTGATGTTATCATGTGAAACATTTATGTTGTTTTTGTTGTCCTAGGATTTAACGCCATGTTTCAGCACAAGATAGGCTATACATGGCGGCCAGTATAACTGGTGAAGGAAACATTTATGTAATCATTTCTCAGAATAATATGTAACAAAGGAAATTACAATGATAATCGATCATACGATATCAATTTTTATGCAATCATAAATAACACTGGACAACAAATTTTTACAAAAGTCATGTTACTGAAATAAAATTAGTCAATTCTTATCAATTTTTATGTGCTGAACACGAATATGACAGTCAAATTGCAAAATTGGCTCTAGTTTTTTTGTAATCTGCAAGAAATTAATGTTTACATAACGAAATGCATTCCAATAGTAAAAGGTCAACTGTAATAGCCTACCTATAAAAAATCAAGTCATTGACTACATCTTAGATTTCTTCGCCTGTCTCTTGTACAGCTGTTCGGGAGCATCTCTGAGGAGTGTCCAGCAGTAGTCAGCCAGCATTGTAGTGGACCATTTTCCCTGGTATCTTTGTTCCATTGTTGCGATATCTTGATGAAAACGTTCGCCGTGTTCATCACTAACAATACCACAGTTGCTAGGAAAGAAATCCAAATGGGAATGAAGGAAGTGAATCTTTAGAGACATATTGCAGCCAAGTTTCTTATACTTCATCAACATGTCTTCTACTAGTTCCTTATAGTTTTCTGCCCTAACATTTCCGAGGAAGTTTGTAGAAACTAGGCGAAAAGCATTCCATGCTTGTTTCGCGTCACCTTCCAGCAAGTTGTTGAACCGGTCATCTTTGAAAAGCTCTCGAATCTGAGGACCCACAAAAACTCCCTCTTTAATCTTTGCTTCGCTGAGTCGAGGGAATTTTTCATGCAGGTATCGGAATGCTGGCAAAGTCCGGTCAATGGCTTTCACGAAGTTCTTCATCAAACCTAGTTTGATGTGAAGGGGTGGTAGCAAGATTTTCTGAGCCTCAACCAGAGCTGGGTGTTGGATATTCTTCTCTCCAATGGCTACATTCTGCCTGTGAGTCCATTCCTTCCTCATGTAGTGCATTTCCCTTGCTCGGCTATCCCACTCGCATAAGAAACACATGTATTTTGTATATCCTTGCTGCAGTCCCATTAAAAGGGCAACTACCTTCAAATCACCACAGAGGTGCCAGCTGTACTTGTTATACTCAATGGAATTCAGTAGCTGCCTTAAGTTATCGTATGTCTCTTTCATGTGGACAGCATACGCTACTGGAATAGATGGAAGAATGTTTCCATTGTGCAAAAGCACAGCCTTGAGACTCAGTTTCGAAGAGTCCACAAATAGTCTCCATTCTTGTGGGTCATGAGTGATTTTTAAAGCATTCATGAGGCCCTCAATATCGGAACAGAATATCAGATTACTTTCCTTTCTGAAGAAAGGCTCCAATTGCTGGTGGCGCTTTCGATATGCAGTAATTGTGACATCTTATTCTAGAAGATTCCATTGTTGGAGTCTTGATCCTAGCAATTCTGCCTTGTTCTTTGATAAGTCCAAATCGCGAATCAGGTCATTTAGTTCTTCCTGTGTTATTCTGTGTGGGGTTGATGATGCACCACAGTGAAAATCTGGATCACTGCATGCTGATGGACCAGGAGAAGAACAGGTCGACTCACCTTTGTCTTCGTCAGATGAATCAAGAGAATATTCTGCTGGAGGTTCTGGAATAGGAAGTCCCTCACCATGTGGAACTGGTCTCAATGCAGACGGAAGGTTTGGGTAGACTATTCTCGACTTCTTTCGCTTCGTTATTCCGCCGGAAAGAGGAGGAACCAAGCAGAAGTAACAGTCATTTAGGTGGTTGTTTGGCTCTCTCCACACCATTGGGACTGCAAACGGCATTGATGACCTTTTGCAATTCAACCACTGTGAAAGCTGTGTTGTACATGTAGCACAGCATATATGCGGAGCCCAAGGCTTGTCTTGGTCACCAACCTTGCATCCGAAGTAAAGATGATATGCCTTCTTCACTTGAGAATTGATACTTTTCTTCTGGTTGGCAAATGTCACTTCCCCACAAATATAGCAAAAATTGTCCGCGGTATTAACACACTTTCGAGGCATTACTGTTCTTTATTGTACGTAAATGGATAAAATAATAAGTTTTATGTAACAGTAGCTTGAACTGTCTCGCACAACGTCTAAAATATTTTAAATGCTGAACCTATCTGATTGGGCTTTATATAGTACACTGCTTACGTCAGCTTCAGCAGCAGCCTGGCATTAGTATAATAGGCCTACACATGTATAGTACACTGCTGACGTCAACTTACTTCAGCAGCCGCATGGCATTAGTATTGCACTGCATCAGAAAATGATGCAATCAACTGTGGATGATGTGAGCATAATGGTATTATGCAATGTTACATCATTATTCCGGATGTTGCTGCAGTCCTACTGGAGAAATTTACACAGTGAAACATAGAAAATGAGGTATATGAATATCTTCAAAACGAGAGCCAATACAAATTTTTCACGGTTATATTCGTGTTCGGCACACCAAAATACTACAGATTAGGGCCTTTTCAAGTCAGTAATGATTTCACTGTTGACCAGTGTAAACAACAAGAACATGCTAGTTTGACCCCCTTCTCTCGAACAGCATTGATTGGTTGATATCGTCACATCACATGATGGATGCAATGTACTACATTTGCTCCTTTCTTCAAAATTGGCTGCTGTCTCACGAGCACAGGAAGTGTGACGCAGTTGTCAGCAAAACATGCACATGCATTTAACCTTCTTATATTTGTTCTCAAGTTTAAGGTCAATCCTACGGATCATGCCTCGACTGTTTGCTTATAGTTGCCATTAGCAACGGTTCAACAACGAAGCAAGCATCGACTTATAAGTTACAAATGCAATGAACGAATTGTTTTAATTCCCAGCTTCTCGTTTAGTATAACGGTTCAGTATAACCAGCTGGGGTTTCTTATGCACAGAAATTTCCTAAGAACAAACTGTTTGGGTTTTCTGTAAATTACTCAACCAGCATACATCTGAGGCACAGTTTTGTCTCGCAGAAATAAACCAAGTGATCTGAAGGTTCTTGTATTATCCCAGCGAATGCTGAAATTCACGGCATTAAACAGAAACTTTAACTGAGATAAATATTTCAAAGTTAATTTGCTTAAGATATTTCATTTGTTTTATCAAGTTCGCACTACTTAAGTCATAAGCTGTATCAACCTATATTATTCGGATTTTCCAAACTTATAATGTGTGTAACTTTTTAAATATCTGTTATTTTGGTCCACAGCTTGCACGTATGCGATAAGGCCTGGACATGTATTGATCCGTAATCAGAGAGCGCATTAAGATCTCTCTTCTTTACTTGTCATTGACAAATCATTGGTGCTGCAGCTGCTATAGAGTGACGCTGACTGATTGAAAACAGAAATGTGTTACTCTTCATTGATTTCCATAAAATTAAGTTATTTTCTTCTATGCATATGTAATGGATTATTCGGAACTTTGCCTTTGAACCTGCTTGAATTCTCGCTGTGATTTCAAATAATAATATGTTGCGGAAAGTAGTTTAAAATTATTCGGACATAGGGTGAAAGGAAAATATCATGTGAGTTTCAATGATGTTTATTCAGAGGAAACATACATAAGGCTGAAAGTGAAACTTTTCCGATGAGCAAGATACTACAACTTCTGAAGAAATGATTAAAAATAGTATTGTGACTTACGTTTTATTTTATTTATGAACTAATGTTCATACTTTTTACTCATAACAATCGCTCAAAACTGATATTATTTACAACTTAATGATTCCATCTAACCGAATACAAATTTTGAACAAAGATTAACGGTCGCGGAGAGAAGAATAACAGTTGCTGAGATAACTGAGCGGATGCGACAAAAGAACTATTGAAGTAATAACGTAACGATATTACATTGAACGGCGTCAGACTTCAGTCCCAAAGCGAAATAATTACTGTACTAATAGAAATGAACGGTTTAATGCCGCACGCAAAAACTGTAAAAGCTCAGTAATTGTTAGGTTGCTGACGGGAAATCAGATCTTGATCGACTTGGAATATACCTCACTTGAAGCGTTTCCATTTTATAAACTGTTGGGACCAGAAGCAGGATTTGTCATCTGAACAAGACGTAATCACTGCCTAAAGCATGGAGACCTAAAATGAAAACAACAAGAATTTAATGGTGATAATTCTCGACTTGTTTTCTAAGATGTGAAATGGAATGATGTGATTCTCATATGAAAATGTTAGAAAAAATACATCGAAGTTCCAGTTGAAGGAAACTTTTGCGAGGTTTATCGTCGAAAAAATAATCGAGCGTCCTTTATTACTTTTGTCGTCCCTGAAGAAAAGGAAGTTAATTCCATTAATGATAACCTTTTATAAGAAGTCTTTCATTATATTGTATTATCACTAGCCATAATACATAGCGCTGTCATATTCGGCGATGACCTTTGACGATGGAAAACAGTACATCAGCTGAAATAAACTTCTCCACTGGATATGTTTTGGCCCCAGAGCACACATATCCGATAATTTTATCCAACGTAATCATCTGTGGGACAGGTCTGGTGGGAAATATAAGTGTCATAGTGATGATTTGTAAACGAAGACTTCTTGGACGAACTACAAACGTGTTTGTATTTTCCTTTGCAATAGCTGATTCTCTGAGCTGTTGTGGTGCAATACCTTTCAATGTCACCGTGTTTCTTGACAGAAACATGTCTGTGTTTTTGTGTAAAGGATATCAGTACTGCAACTGCATATCTAGAACGGCGATTTCTTATACAATTGCTTTGTTAACGACAGAAAAAGTTTTGAATATCCTGCAACCAACACGGATCATTACCGCTGGCCGGTGCTTGTTTTTCATAAGTTTGGTCTGGTTCTTTTCTGCCGCCTTTAATGTGTGGGCAACCGTGTTTTATACGGTTGAAACAATACCACTTCTTACAGACGAGTATTTGGATGAGAACGAAATATTCGCCTTTGGCAAGGTCTGCTATTTTTCAAATCGATTCGAAAATTTAAGGCACATTTTTGAAATAACGGATTTATCGGTCCGTTTTGCAGTTCCAATCTGTATAGTTTTGATTCAGTTTGTTTTCATTCTTCGAAAGCTACACGGAAGTTTAAAACAAAGGATAGAAACATATCTTTTCATCATGAAATTTCTGTTATTAATTTTGATGGTTTTTTTGTTATGTCACACTCCTTTCGAAATAGGTAGTATTTTACGTAACAGGAAACGAATTCCTTCAAAAGATATTGTCTTTTTCTTTGACTTAAGTACTCTGATTTATCATTGCCGGGGTGTATTGAATCTTTTTATATATTGTTATTTTAAACAGTATGTGTGCAAGCGAAGAAAAATATCGACTGCTCATAGCAACAAAGCCAATATTGAATTGCGACCAATGCGTACGTATCGAGGAGCTTCCATAAATGACACTCGCGTTATTAGGGGATAATTTCTTTCTTAAGATTTCATGCAGGCGACAAATAGAAATATCCTGGGACCATGATAATGCTTTTCATGTACTTGACAGTTATATCTATTCAAGTGTTAATTTAAGGACAGGCTTTGAGAGCCGATAAAGTATTTTTGGAGAAAAAAAGCATGCTGCTTTTAAAGCAAAAGATTTAAACAAATCAACAGAACATTCGTAGAATTATTATATTTTATTATATTTTTATTTCACTAAGGAAATGTAAATTGGTTGAAGATCTTGTAGGAGACTATATATATACATATATATATATATATATATATATATATATATATATATATATATATATATATATATATATATATATATATATATATATATATATATATATATATATAATTTAAGATATCAGGTTCAGACAACCATTTATTATTGAAAAAGAGTATATATCTTTTAAACCTCCAATCAGCTTTTGATAATACTGTAACCTTACTGATAAAAACAATGATATCCTTTATTAAAAATCTTGACAGACATTATTGAATACACAAATTAAACTCCATTATTGCACGTTACTTTAAATTTAATCAATGAAACAGTAGTTTCTATTGTAGTATTACCGCTAACATACATGTTCAAGATAAGGAGATATTTTAAATAATAACAATAGCGTCTAATCCAGTTCCGAAAGAAATAAGAAGGAAAACAAATTGCAAAGAAACAAGACTCGGACATTGAATATATTTTTTAAGGCCGTTCCGATATCTTTGGCAATCATGAATTAGGTCCTCTGAGAGATATGGAATCAAAATGTAATCAACAAAAAATGTGATCATTATATTTCAATATTATGATTATTCAAGAAAAGCTTGTATTAATTTACACTTCAAAATGTGTAGTACAAATCAAGAGCTTTCTCAACTTTGCTTGGTTTCATGTCATTTCAATGCAGAATAAAGCTTAACAAGTTTTGCAGGTGTTTGCGTTACTAACGTCAGATTTCAGTGTTCCGTGTGATAGCTGATACGATGACTTGAAAGAATAGACAAAGAAAGTGACACATTTGCTTCTTGTCTTCTTTGCAAATTTTATTAAAAAGTTCTCTCTTACGGAAATTTTATATATATATATATATATATATATATATATATATATATATATATATATATATATATATATATATATATATATATATATATATTTCACTTCATACCATCAAGCATCCTTCTGTAGATCCAGAGACAGCACTTTCCGTTCTATCCGATGTATATCTGTAACTTTTTAACTTATATATGTCTTGACTTTTGTCAGTGGAATCGAGTGATGCTGTCTATAATACAAGTCAACGACCGAGTCGCCATGTGTGCGTGTCGATACGCACGAATTTGTATACCAACGGTTAGTTTCTATCCTTGTTTGGGGATGTGCGTTTAGGTGGGAGGGTATAGGAGTTAGTGCGAATAAGCAAGAAGGCGACAAATGCTGTGACGCGCTGAGACGAGAGTTCGATTCTCAGCAGGTGCTGAATTAAAAATTATCTTGTCCTTATGACAATATTCTTTCAACAAAATGACATACAAATTGGAAAATGGATGGGTACATAGTTTAGCCCAAGTTTTCAAGCTTGACAAGCTCTTCTCCAGGTGGACAAAAGACACACACACACACACAACAACAACAACAACAACAACCTGATACAAAAGTTATGAGAAAGAACTAGAGCTTACATTGCGATACAAAAAGTGTCATACGTAATAAATGAAAAAGAGGAAAATAGAGACAAAACTGGTAAATGCATCTTTTTGCGAGAAATGTTCATGCAAACAAAGATAGCAGCGTGAAATAAAAAAAAAAAGATTTATCGGTGAACTCAATGAAAAATGAGATTAAGAAAAAAATGTTCACTTGCTTTTCACAATGGACCACAAAGTTGACGCTATAGATTAAAAGCTGCGTCCTAATTGGTAAACAATTTAGTCGTGCATTTTCTTTCTACAGATTTTTACTTTCCGGTGAAATATTGCATATGTCATCACATAATAATCCAAACATATGTTAAGATGGAATTGCTGTGAGAAAGTCACAAATGTAGCTTTCGAAATAGGAAGCTGGAAGATCACCATCTTGATATGTTTTATTCAACAGAGAAAAACAAATCATAATTTTCTAAAATATTTAGTAGTCAGTACTTCACCAGGAGTGTACAATCTCGTGCACGATATCTTTTAGTATTAACTGTTTATTTAATCAAACAGAAACAAAGAAAACCTTACGTTTTAGTTTGGTACGATGGTTGTCCTTCTTCAAATATGGAATAATCTATAGGAAAACCATGTAGAAGGATTGTTTTCACAGTCATCTATGAAAACACCCAATTCAATCATCAATTACATCTGCAGGAAGGTTTACATTTCTTAAATTGATTGATGCCATGTTAAATTGTCCTCATTCATCTTAATTTGAAAATAATCAATCATTGATGAAAATGGCGTCTGAAGATGTGGTAAAGCGTACTTAAGGACAACGTATGTTTTGTATTCTTAATATGGTGAATTGAAGGCGATCAATTTTATTTGGTTGTGTGGTTTTATTGCACATGGTAGGCTAAATATTTGCGGCGTGTTTATTTGGTGAAGGAAGAAAACAGGAAGACTAAACTGCAAAAAAGATAGAACAAAAAACCCCACAAAAAAACAAGACATTTAATTCAAACAAGACACAGCATTATGCAGAGGTACAATTCGACAAAACACATAGCGCATAACCCGACATATAAAGCATTTTAAAATTTGTAATTAAAAGTGCAAATTAAAAACTACAGGTAAGTACAATCTAAAGGATTAAAAAATGCAATATCATTCAAATTTCTAGATAAAAATCGAAATTTAAATTAATTCAAAGCCTCAATTTATAACTAAACGCACGCTGAGGGGCAGATTATGCCGAACTTAAAAAGAAAGGAACTATCAGCAGAGCACTTGATATGCAAGGACAGATAATACAATTGGTAACGCAAATATTTGCTATCGTCATCATGACAGGATAGTTGGTGGCTGGGAGGGATATTATTTGCGGATATTACATTTACAGCTTTATCATTCCAAGATAAAAGTAATTATCTAATTGAATTAAAATGTGTTGTATAAATTGATTAAGTAGTTCATTTCGAAGGGCAGGATGGCAGCTACACATCTAAACGATTTTCTGTCACATTTTGAGATTTTGATTCTCGGGGCATGTAAAATATTTAAATAACTAAAGTTGTAGTTACCGTATTTCAAACATATCGAATTATCCATATATTCTGAATCATGCATATTCAGAGTTTAAAAGTCTCTTGAGCCATGGTCTGAAGTCGACGCACTTCAGGTTTGTCATTTTTGCCTGATTTTATGATAACTACTTCTGTAATCATCGTAAAAAAATCTCATACCATACTTGAAATTTGTCAAGTTTAGTAGTGCTAATGTAGGTAAATTTTGGTACACATTTCACTGAATGTGGGAACAGTACCCTCGGGTAGAGTAGTGAGCGAAACAAGAATTAATTATTGTTCAATTTATTTACATGTACATATTAATGAGTTAGTGTCAGTCGACCTTTAACAGGTAAATATTGAATTCATTGTGATATAGGGTTGAAATTCATAGTGCCCAATGATCAATCACCTGTGGAATTTAATTTCAGTTTTAAAGTCATCTTGAGAATTTACGCTCATGTTCTCACAGGAAAAGTGGGGTTGGGGTTATTTGCATATAAATTGTATTGATGTTACTGATGTTCAGGATTGCCAATCCTCTAGCGATTCTCATTTTCTAAAGTGTGCGCACTAATTTCATTATACTAGTCCTTATGTGAATGAAGAAGGGAAAATTTCATCATCGTAATGTTTCAAAGGAATGCAATGCTATGTTTTTGAACAAACATTAGGATAGAAAGTTTAAAATTCGCGACAATGGAACAGACAAATATACATTCAGTATTTCTAAGCATTAGAATTTCACTATCTGGTTTCCTTACAATCACCGATTTAAGACCCATTTACTGACATTCGTTTCTCTGTAATTCAATCTTGTCTTCGGGAATGCACTGCTGACAGACGGAGAATGTTCTGTTGACAGACGGAGAATGTTCTGTTGACAGACAGAGAAGCTGTGACAGTGAGTGATTTTGCTATCAGTATAAATAATATTTTTTACGAATAAAGCAGTAGAGCTTGACTAGATTACAATATTATACAATTTTTAAAAATATACTTAATGCAGTCATATTTCCAAACGGCTATAAAAAGATATAGCAAAAACGTTAACAAGCTTCATATTGGAAAGATTTACTGGGATGCAATTTAAAAGAATAAATTATGTGAAAGAAATGCTGTATGAGAGGACTTTAAAGGTGTTTTTTGATTTAAGTTATACCTTACTGTTAAGATAATCAAAACTTACTGACACGTTCAAAAGATGGGTGTACGACAACTACAGCTATATTGTGAAAGGTACAAATATACTAATATACCTCTTAAAAATAGAAATCTAAAATTTCTTAATGGAATAAATGAAATATTTTAAATACGTATGATATTAAAATAAAATTTTATCATTGTGATGGTTTTATTTTTCTTCATTAATGACGATTTATCTCATCACATTACAAAAAACTTCCCCAAGGTAGAGAATCGTAGACAAGAACATATTGAAATTGATAAAACGAGTTGAATCATTTTTATTTGTTCAAGCCTGAAAGATTGAATTAATTGAACTATATGTATAAATTTAATTTTACTGTTGGGAGAGTTGGGTTAAGCTACACATGTAGGCAACGGGTGTGAGACGGAATGCCTGGTGGGGACGGAGGGGAGGGAGAAGCCCACAAGCGCTCCTGCATCATAAACGCTTCCAGGGCCTAATTTTAACAATCAAACTTTTCCAAAAATGTTCTACACCACACGATCCATTTATACCTGGTGGGTGGGGTAATTTTTCCTCCAGCTGCTGTTCAGAGAAGGGTTCTTGTCCTTTCTGATGCCTATTTTTATATTATTTCTAATGTAATTCACTCTTTTCTTCGTCATCTTCTTCAAATGACCGAGTCTTCTTCACACGTTTGGGTCCTTATTATTTTGTATATGTTGCCAGATTTGATATATGTCAAGTTTGCTTGAGACAGGTTTCATGGGAGCTCCTGTTTTGTCATAAACTCTATAAACGCTGAGTCGTTTGCTTGCCTCCAATGAAAATGTATTGTTACTTTTAAGTTCAGATGTGACTTTGCCCATCAATAAATGATGATCGGACCACTCTTCGCCTTTTCATCCAACGGTGATCCTCCGAAGTTCTGGAACGTATGGATGATACAGATATGTTTGATCGTGTTTACTACCGTTCTGGTGGCCTAGTGGTTAGGCGTCCGGCTCAGATGCGAGAGGTGGATTCGATCTTCGTCCGAGTTATACCAAAGACTTACAAAAATGGTACTAACAGCTGCCTCGCTTGGCGCTCAGCATTAAGAGGTTAGTGTTAGGACTTGTCGTCCTGGTGTCAGGATAATGTGACATCACTATAAACTGTCACACTGCAGACATCGTAGCGATATGACTGAAAATTGTGACACACCAGAAGCTTCGTGTATTTTCTTAATTTGGAAGATGCTCCCGCCTACTAAACATACCGCAAAACACCACTGATTCACAAAAATCGTTCGTTTTACATATTTGTAAACGCCATCCAGGTTGTCACATCCAGAGATTTTAAATTATCTACTTCGTGTCTAATCCAATTGCCTTGAAACTTCGGAATAACTTTGAAATTACAGAATACATTCATTTCATTTCCATAGCCCACGGATTAATTCGATTATCGAAATGAAACTAAGCAGAAGTGGCGACGCCTGATTATTTGTGTTCTTTAATGCCCGAGTTTAAGGTGTTTATCCATAGTGCCAAGAGTTAATTATGAAATTGATCTGAAAATCAGAAAGAACCTTAGAGTTAACGAGCTACTGCTGAAGACAGAACTTATTTCTTTCAGCAAAGTACAACTTAGTTTAAACATATTTATTGTCGCAGTATAATATAATGGGACTGGATACAATTTCTAAGAACTTTAATTAGCCATCTCATATAAATACAAGTATTACAAAATATTCAACATGACCACAGTGACTAATACTCAAATATGATATGTGTGTGTGTGTGTGTGTGTGTGTGTGTGTGTGTGTGAGTGTATGAGAGAGAGAGAGAGAGAGAGAGATCACATTGACAATAATAACGATGTGAATAAGTCATTGAAATCGTCCGGTATCGGTTATATATTCGCATACATGTTGTAGAATTCTACATTTTTCATTTGCATCGCCCTTTCCCTAAAGTGAAAAATCTAAACAAACAGTTGCATACGGCACTGAGATTAATTTTATCATCAGCTCAGTCCGTTGTCTACTATACTTGTAGTCGTCATTTGATATTCTGCAATAAGAAAGGTTGTGACTGTGAATGAATCATTACTTATTGTCATGGTATTTATCAGAGACCGTTCCAGTGGCCTAAGTGAGCATCCTCCTTGGATGCGGTTTTGTTCCCCGGTCGAGTCATAACAAAGACTTATAAATATGGTACTAGCAGCTGTGAAAAGAATATGATTGCGACGAGCAGGCTATATTTTAGCCGTTAAGATCAAATGCTCCGCAGGATTTTGGGTGCCGTTAGGCAAGCAATATATTATGTCGAATTTCTCCAGATGGTGCCAGTCGAGTCCATTTGAAGAGGGACCTACTCGGAGCACACTTCAAATTGGAGTACGCTCTGAGTAGGTCTCTCTTCAAATGGACTCGACTGGCTATATCTGGAGGGACTCGACATAATCCATTTGTTTGCTTAATAGCACGTGAACACACGAAAGTAATGTGGTGCCAAGTCAATTAAAGTACACCCCCTCCCGCCATATATTATGGTAACGATTTTTCGATTTTAATGATATGATTATTTTTTCATTTTCGTGTATTTCTCGCAAATTAATTTTGAATATTACAATATTTATACGAAAGATCAAACTTTGGGAGAAAATATTTTTATTTTATTTTAAAAAGTTATGTTTAGTTTGCTACTAGTAAATATTACTGTGTTAGCACGTGTGCTCCTTTGTAAGACTAAGAATAAATCTGAAAATTTTAGGAGATCAGTTGTTTTATGTTTGAATTTTACATAATTTCTCAAGTCCACTAAATAATTTCTTGTTTGTTGTTAAGTGCGTTTTATTCTTACTGGTCCTTCTCTGATAAATATATTGTCCAGGTGTTGTTATCCCATTCAATGTCACCATGCCTTTTATATCAATAGTGTCGCAAGAGAATTGCATGCTTCAGTGTCAACACTTTCTATTTTTACCAGCAAACTCTTCTGACGTCAGCACAAGCCTTTTATTGGATGTCAGCTCTAATGTTAACTTTATCATTCAATTCAGTTAAACTTTAGATTACAACTTACACAACAATCAAATTATCATAGCAAATTCGTCTGCTAGAATGTACTGACCATTTAATTTTCTGGGAGTGGTGTGTGTGTGCTGACATTACCTTTTGATCTGAGAAAGTTTATTTTCTTTTATCTAAAAATAATAACTTTTTTCTTCAAATAGTATAATTGACATGACATGGGGTTATTTTCCTATAAAGAAGAGTAAGATATTTTATCAGCTATTGTCAGATGGAAATTTTGAAAACACGTGTCAGGTTCATGCCCTAATAACATTAAATTGTTAGTGTCTGATGTAACTGCGGCATACCTTTGTACATTTCACTGTCTATTAAGAAATACCGCAGTATACCGAGGTAAATAAAATTCGTGGTATTCGGCTCTCCTTGCAATGTATCGGCCAAGACTGTCATCTCCGTCGTGTCATCCATAATAAAAGGTATGATAGTGAAGTGCAGATTACGTAATTTGGTAAATAATGCAGATGGATATGAAACAGTGAATATTGTAGTATTTCCGATCTAAGTTTTTTCCCGGTCACTGTCTGAAAAGGACGTGACTTACATAATACACAAATAAGAAACTTGTACATCAGCGTATTGCAATATATTCAGTGCGTAACTGTATAACGATGCAGTAGAGCTGCTTCCTTGAACTCCCGTTTCCGGATGAAACCCGATTCAAAACAATGTGGTCTCCACTAAGCGACCACAAAATGATGGAGGCAGTACAACGTAGTCAGACTGTTTGGTTAATTCTTTCACCAAATACGCCTCGAATTTCACATGTTTGTCGGTGGCGTGTTGTTTTTGTTGTTGTTGGGTGTGTGTGTGTGTGTGTGTGTGTGTGTGTGTGTATTTAACCGATTACTTCTGTTTAAACAGTAAAGGGAGTGCAAACCACATGCAAAATTTAATTTTCTCCGAGATTGAAGAGCTTTGCAATTTGCTAAACTATGGTCATCCGAAAATGAGGATTTGACAACAGAAGTGCTCCAATAGGCATCGACAATTTTACTTTTTGCAAAACACATATTAACAGACTTTTATGAGACAATTTTGCTTAGTTAAAAATTACTTCCAAGAGATATATTAGACTGACTTTAGCAAGTCACGAAAATTAACAAAATTATGGGGCCAAGTGTTTGGAACTATTTTGTTGCACTTAATATACAGACGTGACCTCAGAGTTGGTCGGCGTAGGGATAATATCCCAAATTGGATAGTAAATCTCCATGTAGCAGAGTCGCTTATTCAGCAGCAATGGTGGTAGGTGATACCGCCTTGCTTAGAAAACTCGGTTTTAATAGTGTGGTGAAACGTGGCAATATTTAAAACGGCAATTTAACTCCTGATATTGTGAAAAGCTTATGTCTCTAACATAGAACGTACTGGTCACTTATTAATATTTTGGGTACTTCATGCAATTAATGTTTGTTTTTTTGTGTGTTTTTTTTTAAAAAAAGATGAAGTGTGAATTTGAACATTGAATGAAGTTTTAGAAAAATATTACCGTCATATTACCGTCATAAGGTTCAAGATCAAGTTTCTCTTTTTGCATGTACATTATTTCTGTATTGGTCAATATTAAGTACGAAGAAAACAAAATACTCCAAATGAGATACAATATGCCATTACTTTAGCATAGCTAGATGTATAGCTGTATTCTCAGAGAAAAGTAAATCTTCTCGATTATTATATAGCTACCATTTTTTGTCATGAAGAGCCAGAAGTTTACCATTTTCTATAATTGGAAGATGATACTGATATTTTCTGATTCCGTGTCACCATACTCTAATAACGGGTCTGAAAATACTTTTCACTCGACATTTCCCGATTACAATAGCAGCGTCCATACATTGCGCAAGGCATGAAGAGCTAGCTTAATATGCAAAATGAAATGAGTAAAAATCTCTGCAACAAATCTTTATCATCAAAAGTACCACCAATTTGTTCTCGATGTAAAATACCTGTTAAAATAATCTTGTAATTTCCACGGCAAGTCCCCATCGGAGTCTTATAAAATTTCAGAGCTATTTAGTTTAAGTAATCTTCCGTGATGAAAAATTGATAACTGCACAAAAACGTAAATCCCATAAATGAGTGTGCTGCCCCCATGCGTCCAACAATTCGTGTTATTGACAGCGACAGCTTTTAACATGAGTGACTGTTGCTTCACGCGCTTCTTGATTTTCATTCACATATAAAAATGTTATTCGTTTGGTGATTTGTGAAGAAATTCGTATTAAATGAGTTGAAATGTTCAGAAATTAGATCCTGTCTTGTCAGTATCAGAAAATTCGGATCGTGACAATACACGATTTTCTCAGGCTGAGAACCGGAGGTGATCTGGCAACCAAGAGCGAATATAAATTACGGACTTTGACCTCTTATAGGCACAGTACAATATATATATATATATATATATATATATATATATATATATATATATATGATAAACTGCTGACAACGAACAGAAAACTAGTTTCTAAGCGTTTTCGACTCTAAATGAGTCGTTTTCAAAGGCAAATAGAAAACAGAATCGAAACAAACGAACATGCAGCAGAATAAGCGTTGAGGTTACAAAATTTTACATGACTATTTATACGGGAATAAAAGTTTTTAAATTTTTGTTTCAACTAGGTGGCTTTAACATGATGCTGATGTTGAACAATATTTTATATTGACCTAGAATTAGATGAGCCATATCGCTATCTATTTTTTATGTAAATTGAGTAACAGCAAATTATATCCAGGATATTTCAATATTTTAGTAGTCATTATAAGTTATTGGGTGACTAATAAGCAAATTTAAAGAATTATTTAAAGAAAATGTGTCGGATGCAAAAAATTGATGATTTTGTTTGTGCGTGGATGTCTTTTTCTAGTAGTTTTGGTTTAAACCTCCAGGTTTCAATGTTCTAAGTCGGCGCATCCACTAAGATTACTTTCGTTTCCTGGTTTCGGAATTCAAATCACCAACCAAGACCACCTTAGTAAATCTGGCCCCTGTGGCGATAAAAGGTATAAACCTGTCAACATATGATAGAGACCAGCGAAAAACGGAACACGCATGGACAAACAGAACGATCAAAATATAGGATGTAATTTATCTCATCATATGTAAGATCTGTAGCCTTCCGTATGTCGAAGAAACTGAAAAGTTACACAAAAGAGCAATCTTCATTGACCTGATTGAATGATAAAGAAGCTGTACAGAAGTCCAGTTCCAGAACACTTCCTCTTCTCGTTGCCAAAACTTCAGCAATGGAAAACTAATGTTGGCGCTCGACAGTTTCGTATTTTGCATAGGTTAGAACATTAAAGAAAAAGAATTTCGATGGGTTTCCTCACTGCATATTTAATAAAGACATTTTTTTTCAAAGCCCTTTAATTCCTATTATTTTGGTTTATGAATGATGAGTGTAAAATGGGTTATAGAGTGTACAGCTTGGCCTTACTCCAGATGTGCCCCGTTCAAAAACTACTAGCTCCACTTGGTCATTTTCACTTCATGAACTTCACAGATAAATTATATAAAAAAGTGCCGATTACTTCTTTTTAAAATACATTTTATATATTTAGCAATTCATTCATTGCATTGTCTGAAGCTGGTATCATCTAGTATGACAAATTAAGTTTCCATTCTTCACAAGCTTCTAAAGATAGTGCACTTTAGACTAATTCACACCGTTTCCTTTTAGCACAAAGGAGCAGTCACTGTAGTTAGCAGTGTGCTTAGATCATGTATAATTCAACAATTACAATATCCAAAGAAATATCAGCAGCATTATATCAAAGTAGCACAGAGGTATGCCAACATTCTCTCCACTGTGTATGTTTCAAATGCAAACAACTTCATCTTACATACGTCACTGTCTCAAAAGTACATAATAACCAGTGAGCGCCCCCTATTGCAATTGCTCACAACCCAAACTATTGTTCATTGGCAGTTTATTACATTTGTCCTAATCCATCCCTGACACGCACGATCCTTCCGCCCCCCCCCCCCCCTTTTACTGGATGCAGTGCACTTGAAAGGACTTTTATTCACCATATGTTTTGTATTCTTTATATATATATATATATATATATATATATATATATATATATATATATATATATATATATATATATATATATATATATATATATATATATATCACATACATTATAAATAGCATGGCTTTTAAAGTGTTGGTATCAAGCAATTTTATATATCAATACTAATGGTAATAGCAAATTGTGATCCGCCCATGGCGCAATAATATGCATATATAAACATTCTTGGAACTGTGCTGTCGGTTCTATTTATATAGATCAATGATGAATTGTCCGTCATTAATCATTAGTGATGTATGAAAATAACGACAGATAGTAATAATAGTCTCAGTTTTCTAAATGAATTTAACATGGTACTCGATTTCATCGAAATCCTTTCTGCTTTCCATTACCCCCATCCCCTCTCAAGCATAAGGGACAAAATACGCGGACATATCGAATGATAGAAAAATAATTTTGGCTGGATGAAAACCTTGAAACTGAACTTGCACCAAGTAACCTACAAAAATGATTCATCATAACGGTATTTGTACATTTCACTTGGGATCTGTCTACAGTGTTTATATAATCAATGATACAAAGTTGCAAAAGCCTATCGACACAAAAAGGTAAATGTATTGGTTACCAGGCACCTCATAATTTTAATGTATTTAATGCAATTTTGTTATTGTTATTGTTTCTTAAACTTATTATAAGGTTCTGAATGCGATTATTGTTAATTAAATATGAAAATCTCTCTCTCTCTCTCTCTCTCTCTCTCTCTCTCGCTCTCTCTCTCTCTCTCTCTCTCTCTCTCTCTCTCTCTCTGTTGACCATCGTAGCAAGCTACTGGCGAAAATGCATGAAAAAACAACCTTAGAGGAACTTCTTCGCTTGTGTCATACCACGATGTCTCTGGACCTGTGAAGAATGATGGTAAATGTTAAGTCAAACCGATCAGAGAGAGAGAGAGAGTGTGTGTTATAGTCGGTAGTAATGTTAATTAAATCAGAATAATGACTTAGATCAAGTGTAAATATATTAAAATATTTTAATTACCTCTTGTTGTTAATTCGTCATTTCGTTTAGTTTCTATCAAACTCTAATTTCCATGCACCTGTACGTAAATGGCTGAGTGTTCAGTGTTACAGAGTCTGTGTTTATAGTTCTTTACTTTCTTCATTAAAACCATCGTTCAAGTATTAGTCATAAGTGTGGCTTATATTGATTTAATCAATACGAACACAGTCTCAAAAAAGAAAACAATCAACTTATCAATATGCAACGGTGACTGTCAATAGGCACAAAATGTACAGAACGAGAGGCTCGGCAGGGATGTGAGTTCGTTCACTCGGTCAATACACACTTGCCCGTAGTCAGTCTTAACTCCGTTCAATAGGCAAATATGTGTATTTGTATGTGATATTAATAAAATAAATGTATAGTATGTACGCTGCATCAATGATATACCGTTCGTTGTATAATTTATTTTTATTAAAAGGAAACTCGGAAAGCCTCGTTAACTTTTAATGAAAAATGTAAAATGTATACATCTCATTATATATTATTGATACAGCGTACATGTGTTGGATATCAGTTTCCTGGTTTTTTTTTTTAAAAAAGGCTTGTATTTAAAAGCTATGTATTGGAGGTCAAGTTCTCTCATACTAACCTTAAGTAAAAAGCATTACCTTTTACTCGACGTTTTGCAATCCATTACATATTTTAGAAGATTTCACTTAAAAAAACAGTAATGCTGAAGACTGGTATATAATTCAAATTCTCTTTTTGCCTTTTCAAAGTATTATAGAAGACTGGGATTTTGTTTCTGAGAATTCAGTTACCGTCAGTTACAGCATGAAATTGAAAACAGTCATATGCTTTGTGAAATCCATTTCAAGGGATTGATTGAAAGCATTAAATTCATTCATCTATTAAGGCTTTCAACGCATTAAATTCCCTGATCCATGTAAGCTTCTAAAGCATTAAATTCACTCATAAATTAAAGTTTCAGAAAAATTGAACACTTTGGAGGATACGAGACTTAAATTTCCTTAATTGATTGATACCATGCTAAATGGCCGCCATTCGTCTTCATTTAAAGATAGTCAATCATTCGTTAATTAACGGCGGAGTAAGATAAAAGTGTTAAATTAGAAACTTTCTTAAGATCAATATTAGTTTTGTATTCTGAATTGGGTCAATTGTAGATTATGTATATTAATGCTAATTTTACCAGCTACTAGAATAATCGTGAAGATATAACACAGTGAAGGAACCACTCCATACATTAATCCTGCAGATGGTGTGTTTGTACAATGGGTATAAAAAATTTCTTTCGAGAACATTCTCTCATGAGCATCTGCTTCTAAACCGCGAACTAATCGATAGATCCGTAAGTGTACTTTAGCTAGATACGAACAGGAATGAGTGGGGTTGTTAATTCTATTATATCGATTTGTCTTGGACCTGTTCCATTGTCTATTGTTGAAATGGAAATATGCAAAAAACCATCTTCTGCGAATTTGATGTCGATCAGGATAAAACGTAGACAAAGCTTTTACTTTAAAACTAGTAGAAATTGTCACGGCATTAAGATTGCTTCCCACGATAATAACATACGTGTTGCCAATAATGCACCAAAAAAATACTGGATCTGCCGAAATAACTTTTACAGCCGCTCTTTAGGTCCATCTGGAGACTATTCCTTCAGGCGAAAATAAATTGAAGTCAATCATCAGTATCTTGATTAACAGCACAGTACTGAAGGATCACGAAATAACTCAGTCATTACTTTATCATTGAAACCGTTTGGTTTAGAGAGTATTTACTTCAAACGTCGTTATAAAAGGTACATAAACTGTCACGTCAAGATACTGAGAATTGAACAACAAAACTAAGCTTATTTCGGGCTCTCTCCTCATTATTAGTACTTTGAAGACCTGACAATGACAAGCATGAGGAATTAAGTATAATAAATGCAAAAGTTTAATGTCGCTAATAAAAGAATTTGAGAGAGAGAGAGAGAGAGGCGTCACATTGAAAGACGAGTAATATCAGAACGATTTTGGCCTTAAAGTCTCCTTTCTTACGATTTTGGGTTCTCTCCTCCTTAACAATAATCATTAACTAGATTAACTGACAGACATGGGTAATTAAAATTTTTAATGTACAATAGATAATATAGCTAATAATACAATGTGTGTGTGTGTGTGTGTGTGTGTGTGTGTGTGTGAGAGAGAGAGAGAGAGAGAGAGAGAGATCAAGCTGGAAAGCTGGTAATTTCGTAATAATTTTCTTCTTAAAAATATTGTTCTCGGTAATTTTCAGTACAAACTATTAGATATAAATAAAATGCTTGACAATTTGACATTGTTTTCAAAATGTTGCTATATATTAGACATTTAAGTTTGGCCAATGGGATCGGGCTGGGAAGTCGTCTAAAGCGTCCGCTTGTACCAATCACTTCCATCTTAAACCTGTTCACGTGGGTTTCAAGTCTAGGACTCAACCAATATAGGTCTATGAGAAAACGTAACAGTAGCTTCCCAAAAGTCGATGGTTCTGACCAGTGATACTAACCGCCACATGCAATCTATCTTGTTGAAAAATGGTGTTAAACCCAAAACAACAACAAACAGCATGAATTGAGTTAGTGCTACACAAATGCAAAAAATGGATATTTTGTTAGTTCCTCGTTCGATTAAAATCCAGCGCCAATGCAGATAAGGTTTGGTACATATTTAACTGAATGTGAACTGTAGTCTGATTCCCTGCTTCATATGTTCCTTGCGTTGCACTATACGAATAGCGTTGTGCAAGGCAGGGAGCTCATGAAGCAGGGGACCAGACTATATGAACTATTGTTCCATGCAGACTGGAATATCCCCAGTCAGATCTTATCCTGCGTCAAAGCAACAACCTGAATCATTTCCTGTTCCGAGTACAGTTAAGAACACTTAATAAAGCTGAGTGAATAGAAGTCGATATTTCAGAGACTTTTTCAAGTCCTACATCTGATTCTTAATGCTCTACAGGCCGTTGAAGCCAGAGAGAACAATACAAATGGATGATGAATCTGCAATAAAAATACATCAGGAGGTCCAATCAACGTTGCATTTATACAAGGTACATCTTGATTATGAAGGACCCCATATAATGAATTTCCCATAATTACTGGAAACTTTACCCTCAGTGTTGAGTAGTAAACGCAACAGATGAGTGAGACTAAACGTTCAATGATTCATACATTCTGACATTAATACAACCTGATGTCCTTCACTTTAGATAATACCATTGTTTTGTTCGTTACGATTTACATGAACATACTGCAGACACGTCTCAAATAATCGATAACAGGATTATACAACGCCAAAATACATTGATGCTAATCGCAATTACACATACAAATGCTGGTAAGGTATGATAATTTTCATACAAATACACAATTTACACATACAAATGCTGGTAAGGTATGATAATTTTCATACAAATACACAATTACACATACAAATACTGGTAACTTATTAAAATTTTCATACCAGCATATAATTGCACATACAAATACTGGTAATGTATGATAATTTTTATTCAAACACATAACTGCACACACAGATGCCGGTACGGTATGATATTCTTCATACAAACAGACAATTACTCATTTAAAAGATGGTAGTTGCGATATCTTGCATGGAAACACTTGTTTTAAGTCCTTTCCAAGGAGGGTTAGAGTCTACGAAAAAGACGAGTTGTTTGAACTTGCCAGACGTTAAGGTCTTTCTGAAGCGCAATATCGTCGTTAACAAAAGAGGAGCTAAATAATATTTTGATTCAGTATTTGGTATGAAAGGATATTTTGGATCATAAGACTATATCTGGTTTTAATAGGAAATTAAAAGAATTACAATTTTAACACCCCACCCCACCCCCGATATAATTGAAAAGCTTTAGAAAGAAATGATGGAAATGTAAATATTCAAAAAGAGATAAACTAGAGGCAAATATTCTGGAAATTGAATTGCAATATAGATTGAAAGAATAGAAACTGCAGGTGGAGAACACTCCCCGCCTATACATTCAAGTTCAGATTTTGATGTTACCAGTAATATAAGGTTAGTAACCCCTTGTTATAAGGTTAGTAACCCCTTGTTATAAGGTTAGTAACCCCTTCTCAAGAAAAAGAAGCAGATAAATACTTTCTTCACTTTAAGAGAATGTCTCAAAACTTAAAATGGTCGAGATACGATTGGACTTGGTTATTACAAAGTGTTCTTTCTGGCGAAACTCGTGAAGTCTACGCCTCACTGTCAGTATTATTTGGCATAAGGGAGAATCTTTGGAAAATGCTGCTCGTAGAGCTGATGGTTCCTTGACTCATTTGTCAATAAATCTTTCTCTCAACATTAAAAAGAAAATCTTAGCATCGTAAGAGTACTTTCAAATCACAGTCTGGCACAACTGTTGTAAACCAAACATCTGATAATGCTGATCAGAACTTATTATCTTTTCCTACCTGCAATTATTATACGAAAAAAGGGCACGTCATATTCTAATTGCTACATAAGAAGAAATAAGCAACAGAATAAAGACAGAGGCATTACAAATAATATTATTTCAAAGAGGTCAAGGTCAATGTCTTTTATTGAAAGCATCACATTTGGATCAGAAAGATGATCCGATTGAGAGTGATTAATTTCTGGTTTATATCGTGCCTGTGCAGTTATCAGAGCTATGGGAAAATCGAGCTCTTGAAAATGATGATGATCAGGGAATTATTTAATAGGCTTACACAATGAATGGTAAGTATAGTTTATGAGGTCACTTTTTCTGGTATTGATCATTCAATAAATATTGATCACATTGATCCTCTTTTTGCTACCCATTCTCTCTATTCCCACCAGAGTGACAAAAAATAATCAATCATTGTACGACCGGAATAACACCCTGAGATATCGTGTTTGTTTCAGAGGACTATTGGCAGACTTGAAGCCGTGTAAGTATCAGTTTGTTATTTTGTTAAAATGGGGCACTACTGAGAAAATGAAGACACTTCATGTACCAGCCGATCAGTGAGCTATCAAATTGTCGTTCCGAAATCATACCGACAGGAAATTTTTACTCTGGTACATTAAATTCATTTGGCTGGTTGATTAGGAATCAGCAGGATTTATCATAACATCTTGAATCGTTTTTACTGGCCAAAAATTAAAAGTGAAGTTTCTAAATGTTGTAGATCTTGCCACACTTGTCGCATGGTATAAGCCCAAATCAGATGATACCTAAGGTTCATTTTCAACTTATTCCCGCATTTGACGAACGATTTAGTAGAATAGTGGTAGATTGTGTTGGTCCATTTCCAAAGACCAAGTTAAGGAACCAATACTTGTTGATCATAATGGGCACATGCATGAGATTTCCAGAGTCAATTCCTTTGAGAAATATTAAAATCATAGTAGAAGCTTTGATGAAGGTTTGATCAAGGATTGAATTTTATGCCTGGCATTTTCCAACAAGTTGCACATGAATTAGGCATCCATCATTTAAATCTTCCTATCATCATGTGAGTCACTGGAAAGATTTCATCAAACTGTGACGAATATGATTCGGTGATATGTGTTTGGATAAATGAAATGATTGCTATGATTGTGTTCATTTGGTGCTGTTTGCGGTTCAGGAATCAGTTCAAGAATTATTACGCATTAGTCATATATGTTTGGATATACTGATAATGGACCATTGATGTTATTGAAAAAGAATCTTCTTTTAAATGAAGATTCCAAGATAAATCTTCTTGACTATGTCTCTGATCTCATATATCAGTTGCCAAAGGCTTTTAAAGTAACAATATCAAATATTCTCTCTACTCAATCTGTTAAAGAGTTCTCTCTTTCTTGCCCATACCTCAAAATCCTCTTCAGCCTAAATTATTTGGTCCTTATACTATTGAAAAGAAAGTAAATGACTTAAATATATCATCAACACTCCTCTTTGTCAATATATTACAGGAGTATTTTAGTACAAATAGTCCAGTTACTCATTCAGTTAATTTAGTTGTATCTGTCCAAACACAAGAACAAAATAATGGAATACCATCTGATTGCAGTTACATTCGGAAATATTGAACAATCTGGACCAGAAATGTTCACACCTACAACAACAAGAGCGAACTAAAACATATATTATGTTAATATGAACTATTCTGTCGATACGAACAAATAACTTGTATCATGATGTTGTAGATTATACACATGTGAAACAACATCTTTACCGGATGGATCATCCTCAAGCAGGAATATTTTAATAAACTTCACTATTAGCCGGAGAACTAGTTCGCAGAACCAAGTAAAAGTAATTGGAGTTCGCCATGAATTCCAGATACTGACTATAGAAAAGTCAACAGTGTCAATAAAATGTATTCTTTTCCAGTGCCAAGAATCGACGACTGCATTGACAATATTGAAAATGCAAAGTATGATATCAAGTCCGGCTTTTTAAAAGGATTCTGATAAATTCCACTCACGGAAAGAGCTAACTAAATTTCGGCATTTGCAACTCGAGATGGACTTTATTAATAGAAAGTGATGCAGTTTGGAATTCAAATTTTACTTTCAACATTTCAGTGTTTAATGAACATGATAATATCTGGTCTTGGTAATTGTGACGCGCACATCGGTGACATCATCATTTACACGGACATCTGGAAAGTGCACTTGGAAACCTTCGGAAATTCTCTGATCCACTCATTGATGAAAATCTGACAATTAGTACAAGAAATGAGTTTTACCGTGCTCATGTGACATTTTTAGGACATATTTTGGGACACGCTCGAAATAATCCTGTAAAAGTCAAAGCCAAGGCTATCAATGGATTCCCAGTGCCTATTAGTAGAGAGCAACAGATGCGTTTTGTTATACGGCTGGATATTAGCAGAAAATTTGCTCACATTTTGCCATAATTGCTGATCCCTGACCAATTTGAATATGAAATTTAAATTTCTTTGGTCTGACAAATGTCAGGGAGCTTTTGATAAATTAAAGGTCTCACTTAAGAGTTCGCCATTTCTTTCAGCTCCTAATTTCAAATTTCAGTCAATTATAATAAATTTGTGTTGATTCAAGTTATGTTGGGGTCGTTGAAGTATTGATTCAAGAAGAGAGAACTGTTGTGGATCTTTCAGTTTTTATGTTTCTAAAGCATTATGCAAGCACCAGAGAAACTATTTCACAATCTAGAAGGAAGGTTTGGCTTTAATTTTGGCGTTGGGACATTTAAAGTGTATATTAGTTTCTCCTCAAATTCTTGTTTTAGTGATCACTACCGTTTTACTTTACTTTTGAAAGAAATTACGATAAAACTTTAAGATTAAGATTAAGTTCAATGTTGCTTGAATACTATATTCACATTAGGCACATCAATTAAAAGATAATGTAATTGCAGATGCATCCTAGCTTATGTAGAAGTACTTTATTTATTTTGTGTTTATTTTGTATCATCCATATGATATCTTCCAATGTAATTTTAATTATTATAGTACAATATGTACTAATGACATATTTAAACGAACGATTTATTGTGTATATCTTTATGATTCTTTATGAGTGGAGATGCTATATATATTTAATTTATATTGTGTGCTTGAGCTATGGTCATGACTAAGGGTAGAGTTTTGACCTAATTGAAGTTAATCAAAATGTTTGGGATGTTTAGTAAAATTTTAGTTAAGACCTGTGGCTTTTCCAAAGAAATTTTATTGTGACTTAGATTAAGTCAAATTAGTATATATATATATATATATATATATATATATATATATATATATATATATATATATATATATATATATATATATATATATATATATATATATATATATATATATATATAGGATGTAGTGAAGAATGATTAATTCCTGTTTCATATGAGTATTTGGAAATCTATGATCAGAACTTTTAGTTCAGATATAATTTGAGAGGAATCACGTATTTAAATTATTCACTGGAATTACAAAATCTTCATTGACATTTTTAACGAAAACTCTACCTTGGGATTTTTGTCAATTCGTTCAAACACATCATGGATTATATCATTGTGACATGTGACGAATATTGGTACATCAATATATCCAGAACTATTGGCACGTCAGTAATTTCAATACTGTGTGACAAAAAAATCATGCCCTACCCACATTGTATGCGTAGTTGTATGTTTCTTGACAAAAACGTTACCCCACCTCCACTTGTATGTGTACTTGTGTATTTGCATGAAATATTGGTTCTAAGGAACAACATCATGATACAAGTCCGTTTGTATGTGTGTTCATCCGAAATAATTCCCCATCTTACCCTAAGGTGTATGTCTTAATGTGTAGGCGTATTTGCATAAAAAATATATACCCATTTCTCCTTTCCCTTGCCTTGTACATTGTAACGTGTCATTGTGTGATTGCGCTCATTACCCGCAATATCGAATGAAATAAAAAAGAAATAAAAACCCTAACAAACAATCAAATTAAATATACACTATGCTTCCTCTCATAAAGAAAAAGAAATATTTATCCAGTGAAGCCTTCTTTTTACCATTAGTGAGATAAACACGAAGAATCTTATGAATGACCCAAAGTTTACATGAAACTTTATAATATTACTCTACACGTGAAAGTACATCTGCTATAAACTTGTCCGTTCCCTTCACGCAAATGTTGTCAATATTGTATTCATGCAATATCAAACTCAAACTTAATAATCTCTGATGTCTTATTTTTATCTTGCCAATAAAAGTAAGCTATGTATAAATCAGGGATTTTATTTCGAATAGGATCGGCTTTATCACCCAAACAAGGTTGGTAAGTTACAAGCGGATTAAAAAACAACCTTTTACTCCAGCTAGGTCATTGCCTAGTAATAAATGAATACCCTCGGTGGGTAAAGACGACACTGTTGCAACGTTTAGGGTCCTGAGACTCAGTCGGATGACATATTTACACAATGGAGAGGAACGTTAGCAACACCGCACTCTACTCGCTGAATAAGAACACTCTCATTAGAAGAAGAATTCTCAGACAACGAGAAAATACCTGATAAGAAACGATATACCCGCCTCTTCTTCCCCTTGCCTTGTAAATTGAAATGTGTTAATGTGTGATTGTGTGACTATATGAAAAACACAATTTTTCTTTAACTTTATAGCATTAAGTGCCAAAACAGGAAGTATGTGTGACCTTTATCATTCCTTCCCTTTCTTTCCAGTGTTACGAGTCTGTGCTCTTCCAATATGTCAAAGAAAGGAGTGAAAAACAACAAGCCTTGTAAAATTAAACTTTTAAAAATTTCCCTAGAATACAAAGTGAAAATGAAAAAAGAAGTTACGGTATTGTAAATTAAATCCTTAATAATCCTAGAATTACAGACACAAATCCTAACAATAAACGTTATGAATAAGCTTTATTGCATATTCAAAACTCAATCCATCGCTGAAAGTGCTGGCCTGTATCAAAGCGTTTTATCAACAGATTTTTCTTTTTCATCTTGCCAATTAAAGTAAGCGAGTTGTGATAAATAAATTTAATAATCTAAGAAGGAGCTGTATAGCTTAGACTTCGAAGCATTTGCAATGTCAATATCAAAGCCAAACATTCATTCTCGAATGTGGAATAATTTTTCTGGTGCTTACTTAATTTCTTTGAAAAATAGTACACTGGATAGCTACACCAGTTTAATGTTCTCGAACTAATACTACACCAACCCGAACATAACATGCATCAACATAAATTTTAAATGATTTCTGAAATTTGGGAGGTGAAAGAACTGGTGAACTCTTTAGTATGGCCTTTAACTTTAAATGCCTCCTGACATTTTTCAGACCAATAAAACTTGGTTTTCTCGCTCAACAATTTTGTCAGCGGTTGAGCAACTATGGAAAAATTGGAACCATATTTCCGACAGTATCAAGCCGTACCCAAAAATCGCATCACATGCTTTTAACTGATAGGCACATGGCATTCAGAGACAGCCTTGACCTTAGCATCTTTAGATTTAACTTTTCCTTGTCTGACGATATGTCCTAGAAATGAAACTGAAGCACCACAAAACTCTCTTTTGAATAAATTAAATTGTCAAATTTGCACAAGTGAGTCTATCAAAGGATCTCCAAATTGTCTATAATGACTTTTCCAGGTGTCGTTTTAGAACCTATAGATGATGAAATCATCGATCGAAACATCGCAATTATTGAGACTAAATATAATCATGTTCATTAAACGTTGAAATGAGCATGGCGAACCTTTCATCCCAAACGGCATTACATTATATTGCTAAAGCCCATCTGGAGCCACGAATGCCGATATTTCCTTTGCTCTTTCCGTCAGTGGAATCTGCCTGAATCGTTTCAAAAGGTCAGATTTGGTGACACATTTTGTATTTCCAATTTTGTCAATGCAGTCATCGCTTCTTGGCAATGTAAATGAACATCTTCTAATCACACTGTTCACCTTTCTATTATCAATGCACATGTTGTAAATATTTTCCGGTTTCCGTACATTTATACATGGTGAGCTCCAGTCACTTCTACTCAGTTCAATGAAATCATTATCTGTCAAATACTCAATTACTCTTTTCAAATATTCCTGTTTGAGAGGATTCATCCTGTATTGATGTTATTTTACAGGTGTGAGATCTATTTTTTCAAAGTCATGGTAAATTTTATTTTTTCTTGTTGGAACATCTGGAGACAACTCCTCATATTCAAGTATCAGTTTATTTAGTTCATTTTTGTCTCCTTGCTGTAGATGTGAAGGTGTCTGGTCCAGATTATTCATAATTTCTGAATTCCGAAGATTGGTTACTCCAAAGTCACGTAGTCTATAAAGAAAAATACAAAGTCCTTGACTAAGCTTAAAAAAATAAAATCTGTCACTCATTTTGGACAAGGTTAGCCACTAGATACAAGTTTTCATTACACACATCATCTAATGAAATAAAAAAAGAAATAAAAAACAAACAAATAACGCAAATTAAATATACCTAACACCAGCTATAAATAAAATGTAACTTTTTTTCTATTCCAAGAACAGACACTTTTAGCCTTCTGTCTTATTCTTAAAGGCACAATGTTGCTTTTTATTGCAGTTTAAATTAAATTGTAGCTGTTCTTGGAGATAAAAGACCTATGCCATTTTTTCTATTTAGATACATTTTTAGCTCCCGTTAGATATGAACGTACAATGTCTTATTGTGGTAGTTGAAATCATATTTTAATTCTTTTTAGATATGAAAAAACAATGTCTGTTTTATGTTGCATTTTAAGCTAAAACGTACCTTTCCTCTCATACGAAAATAATACACATATGACAAATGTATAACTTGTAACTTTGTTTTGACACAAATTTGTCATGTACTGATGTCAAATTCTTGAAAAAGCATTCCTGGCCAGGCAAAATAATGTTAGTGACTCTCAAAATGGGGGTTCTCTGTAATTAGATATTTTATGTGTTCATTTGTTGCAGTCGCAACCGTTTTATAATTTTTAGTTATATTGTTAATTTGTTTACCTCATGTAAGAAAAATGATTATGGAAAGACGAAGAAAAAAACAACAATCATGAGTCTTCGTTATCTTTCCCCCGCTATTCTGTAATTGATTTTTGTGTCATTGAATATACTTTTCTTTGTTACTCCTAATTGAACCTTGATTTTCAATTCAAAAGCATCAAACTGGGTAAACAAATGAGTCATTGAGTTAAATTTTTGGGTAACTCAATTTGTAATATTGCCAATATGGTGAATTTATGGGTATATATATATATATATATATATATATATATATATATATATATATATATATATATATATATATATATATATATATATATATATTGTATAAAGTGGTTTGTAAAACAAAATATGTGCAAATATTCTACGGCATAGTCCAAATTCGTATTCATTTTTTAACCGTTTTACTTAAATGTCAAACTCTATTATACCAACGGACTTGAGGGGAAAAGATACCCCCAATTAGCAAGATGCGATCGGATTGATACATGGGAATATCTCTGAAATTACAGTCCTTAAATCCATTTCATTCCAACAACCCACGGCTAAATTCCATTACCTGACATTGATTTGAAGAAATGAAGCAAACAATTCCACAGAGAATTGACGATTCGTTCTTGAAATAACTAACCGTTCAGATCATGAGCTATTTTTGTCGATATTATCTTTTTTACGATACAAGTTGATGTCATTTGATATTTTATGAAAAATTTCCACAAAAGATTGCACAGAAAGAACGTTTATGAGAATTAATAGATTCTGAGTTACCTGTCACCATTCTGATGAATCAACTGTCCTAATTAACAACTAATTGACTAGATAATTAATCTAACAATGTAATCATTATTTCCCTCCGCACCTGCCTCAATCAGTTCATCAGACCATCCAATAATCAGCTGATATATAAAACATGTATGTACAATTTTCGCTGTCAAATAATACATTAAAATAGGAGCAGAAATGACAATTCAGTAAGATTTTGGTTGATTTAAAAGGGGAAAAACTATTGTAGTTTTGTCTATGAAACGTTTAGCAATATAACAAATTGTTATGTATATTTGATTTAATATATTTTTGATTTAATTTAATTGTTTGTTTGTTAGTTTGAATTTTTTAAAAATTCCATTACGTGTTATTGTAATGTAATTTTATTTACTGGATTTGACATTTTCCAGAAATTCATTTTCCAGAAATTCAGTTCAGTTTGAGCTGCCTGATTTAGTAAACACTAATGATATAATTTTTGTATCTAATGCTGATCTAGTTCCTGACCTTGATTCAGAAATCAGTGAGAGTTGAAGTAAAGAACTTTTTTCAATACTTTCTCACAAAGAAATTCATAAAGTGAAATCCAGGCCATACTTGGAGTACGTGACCATTAACATGTAGCAATTGTTTCAAGCTCTGGTTTTACCAGTGGACTGACCCACATGCGGGCATATTTTGCGTAGTAGCTATATTTATTATTGATGTATTGAGAAAGAATAGTCATCCTTGAAATAAGACTTGAGAAGTCAAAGTGTTTTATGTTGTGACCAGTATTTTGGGGATAATTATTTCGTTTTCTTCAAATTATCTGGATTCCAAGAGATTATTTTTCCCTGGAAATACTTGTGCTAAAAATTAATTCTTGGACAAGGACAGTTATCGAAAGAATACAAACACTGGAATATTTTTTCTGTGATTCAACAAAGAACTGCTGACACACCAGTACGGCGCTGACCACTGCATACGTCATCGCCTTCCTTTTTGGATTTCATTGGGATTCGAACTCAGTTTCATTAAGACTTTTTATTACTAGGACTTCTGGTTTTTAATTCTTGGATTATTTTTTGATTTGATTCGTAAATGTAAGTTCTTTTTCTCCATTTTTACCTTGTTTTTCTAGGGAAATAACTTATTTGTTAAATTTTACAAAGCTTGTTGTCGTCACTCTTGATTAGATTTGTAAGAGTCTAAACGTAACAAAAGTAAAAAAAAAGTCAGAAAATATCTTGTGTATTTGTCCCATGCTAAATTAGACCACCGCAGTCCAAGGCTGTGGAGGTACGTAAATACACATTGAAAATTATTTTTTGCTTGATAAGCAGAGCAAATTAACTCTTTCGTTGTCATAGTTCTTAAAACCTTTGATACTGTGACTAGTTTTCACTATTAAATACTGGAATATTTATAAAAATGCTTCGAGTTCAGGTGTTCAGTACTGTATGCATCGACATACAAATTGTCTACACAGTTATAGCAAGTTCGTATTATTTTATGGGAAAGAACTAAGTCCGTATTTCTGGCAAAACCTAACATACGTCGTGAATACATAGATGCAAGCTAGGAACAAACAAAGAAACAAACAAACAAAATAATTGTTTTATATCGTTAAGGGATCACATATGACGTATATTGTATGATCGAACTTATTTTTTCATTGTATTAATTACTTCAATTGATATATTTGTATGTGGATGCATAATATGGAAATTTTGGCGGAGTTACCGATTCCTATAATACGAAAAGTACGAATGATACTTATGTTCAACAGAGTTTCTATCAGACCGTAATCCCTTCCTGTCTGAGATATATTTCATGTTGCCAAATAATGTTGATTCTGGTATCAGTTACGATGGTGAAAACTGGGCTTACCAAATGATATGTACACTATTTGAATTAGGACTGTCTGAATTTTTGGCTGAATCATAGTAATGTTGTGCTGTTCCATAGTCCAATTAAAGTTTATATTACCAGTTAATATAATCTAGTATGGTGTACATAATCGCTTCTAGTAACCTTATTATTATTATTATTATTATATATATATATATATATATATATATATATATATATATATATATATATATATATATATATATATATATATATATATATATATTATATGCTTATTTTGCCCCCGTTAACTTTACATTGTCAGAATCGTTCAATATTACATTAGCTTTTAATCGGTTTAGAATAGTAGCACATAATATTGCTATAGACTTATTCATCATAGAGGATTTGTACATTGTGTAACCCAAACTATGTCTGAAACATATTATCACTTCCTTCTTGTGTGTCCTGTGTATCTTGACATCCGAAATAAAATATTTATCTGGATTCTTTTGTTTTTGTCACACATTACCCAAATTTGAATCACTTGTCATCTCAGTCAAACGATACAATCATTTGACTTGATAAATGCATTTATTTTTCATTCAAATCAAGAGATACCATAACATCTTAATCACTTCAGTCAACTTTTTGCTAATTGATAAAGTTTGTAGATGTCCTGATATCTGTCTTGTTCAAAGACTTCGGGTTCAACCTAGAAGCCCCCGTGCCTCTCCCTCTCCACACACGCGCACACACACACAGATGCAACTCCTGGATTGGTATATATATATATATATATATATATATATATATATATATATATATATATATATATATATATATATAGAGAGAGAGAGAGAGAGAGAGAGAGAGAGAGAGAGAGAGAGAGAGATACGAAGCCAGTGATTAGGCATTCATTTCACTCTGAATCTCAGTCAAAGGAACCATGTAAATGTAACATTCCGTTCACTTCTGCCTGGGGCGATAGCAATTAACAGTCCTGAAAAACATCCTTCGTAAGATGGCTGTGCATATAAAAGCTGATACTCTCTGGTTGTAATATAATATAGAAGCGATGAGTACATTTTCATCCCAAAGGAAAAAGAACCACTGACTCGGACGTCATTGAATATAATTATACAATTACAGAAGAAGGTCAAGGGAACTGAAAACATGACAAAGTGGATAAAAACCATTGACGAATTAAATAATGTTATGCGCACGACTACTACATTCTACTGGACTGAGTAATATAAAAGTTTATTCTTGCTGAATGAGCAACGATTGGTTAAGAGTTACTTTAAGGCATGCCTGTATATCTCAAGGATATTATATTCAAGACATTTTCGAGAAATGTATTTCTAGGCATACAAATTGCCCATATTTAAAAAAAAATCAATTTACTTATCTTACAAAAATGTTGAATGTGATTAGGAAATGGGCATAAAAGATATGATCAAAAAACGAAAGAAATCTCTTATATAAGAATTTTTCTTAATACACAAGTACGCCTTAGATGCCATGAAAAATATGTAAAATTGAGATTCATTTTAGATGAAATGCTATCAAATGGCATAGCCACGGAACAGCGTGTAAACTAATGCATATAAATAATATTATTTGCAGCCTTCTTTGTTAACTCTGTTTAAGTTTCATCTTTGTGACCTAATTTTGGATGCTTTGGAACACTGTGGCTGGAAAAGGTTAATAGATATCAATTTAACTCTTCTCAGACATATTGCATTTGTCATACTTGAGAAAAGAGGTTTATAAGTTAGCCTCCAAAGACGTATCAGACATTATATGCAGGCGTTAGTAATAATTCATTACCTGACTGACCCATCTCGTGCCGTTGGGAAAACCCGATGAACAAACGAGACAATTAGACTTCTCGACTTCTCGGTTCTTTTCAAAGCTTTTCAAGCCGATCTTCATGGCGATATATTACTCATAAAATATCCTTTTTAAAAGTAACAATACTGAAATATGTATATTTTGATAAAGCTTCAGTAAGTCTTTTCGCTACTTGGTTGCTTCTGATCTCATCTAGGTGGAACACGTTTTCCTTATGCGTTTATTTAAATGTCACTGTTATTTCATAGCAATTTTGTCGATCATCCTGGTGTTCTTTTTTAATTTTGCGAAATATATTCATGTCTTGAAGTTATAATTTGTTCAATGTCCTTAACTACATGCAACAATAAATAGCAACGAAGTTACTTATGCGACGATCTAAGGATTTGAAGTGAACTTCAGGCAGCATTTCTGATTATTAACTTTCGTCAAGTTGATAACTGATACGGTTTTACCATTTTGATAGTAGGTTGTTGTTATTATTTGTGACTAACTTACAGCACGTCAGAAACCTCAGAAAGAAAAACGTAAGATCAAGCTGCCTATTACATAAATGTAAATAGGAAAAACTAGTTTTTGTAATCAATACTACAGAGCTGTTAGAAGAAATATTACAAGAACTTACAAGTTTCATGTGATTTTTGTTTTGTTTTTAAGTGAGTAAAAGTAGTATGGGCGTTGACAATTTTTACATTAGGGCTACAACATGCTTGACGCCCGTATTAAGTAGGCAATAACGTATGGTTTACTCAGATTTTGTCCTTCATCTTGCCTTACAAGAGTCTAATTTTGACACATATAGAATTTCTCAAAATGAATCTGGGAAAATCATGGCATCTGTTTAGGTCTTGTACGAAGAGTGTCAGGAATCACTTTTCTTATCTCTTATAATTAGTTGGTGCATATTGACTATGGTTTATTGCTAATACTTTCAGGACAGATTTATAAAGTTAAGTTTTAAAATATAATGAGGTTGCAATCTGTATTATAATGAAGTTGAAAGGTAATTATGATATGTTTACGAGATCAGTTAGCGATAATAACATGTATCGTGCTGAAAACTGATTAATAACTACTGTGTAGAACAGATACAAAGTGCCATAAGTATAAAAGCTAATATAGATGTCCAAATTGCAGTGGACATAAATACTTTTTGAATACGGGTAAAAAAGTTAAAGAGACTGATATTTTAGGAAAGATTACGGAGAACAGGAAATCTCTACTATTAATGGAGACGTGAGAGAACTAGTAGGTTGCTATCTCTCTCTTTTTTAATCTTTGTAAATGAATATAATAGTATAAGGTCGATCCGAGAAAGAAATATATATTACAAATTCAATTGTAATATAGATTATAAATAATAAAATCATTACAAAAAAATAGATTTGTATTTACATATTACAATATTTCAAGTCATAAAGAAGAACATTGCTTATTACAATATTTCAAGTCATAAAGAAGAACATTGCTGATTACAATATTTCAGGTCATAAAGAAGGCCATTGCCTATTACAATATTTCAAGTCATAAAGAACATTGCTTATTACAATATTTCAGGTCATAAAGAAGAAGATTGCTGATTACAGTATTTCAAGTCATAAAGAACATTGCTTATTACAATATTTCAAGTCATAAAGAAGAACATTGTTTATTACAATAGTTCAAGTCATAAAGAAGAACAATGCTTATTACAATATTTCAAGTCATAAAGAAGAGCATTGCTTATTACAATATTTCATGCTATATTGCATGACATATTACAATATATTGATGATAAGAATGAATCAAACACTGTTTAAATTCTACTTAAATTATATCATCATGGAATATATGCAAAAAAGGTCCATAGTGGAATGACTACTGATAAAGAATTATGTAAATGATGGAGATATATCATTATTGGTCCTTGTTACTTTGGATTGGACAAGATGAAAAAGAGAGCACACTACACTAGATCATTCAAGAAACCGAACGAAATTATCCAACAATTTTATTTACAATTAAGGTGCCCCTGTAAAATTAACTAATGCAGCTAATTTTATGAGTGTGCAAAAGCGTGTTGATTCATATATACGTATTACTTTTTGAAGATAATATTTGAAAGAGACAAAATCATGGAGAAAAGAATCGGACAGTAAATAAAACTACATTTGATCTGATTAGAAAGAAAGAGTCGTTAAAAATCAAGAGTTACAAAGACATATTGAAGAAAATAGGACAAATCTTGTAGATGCAGAATAGATGGTTAAGCAAGGATATACTTTGCTGTACATTTTTAGAAGAATCGCGGAGATCATGCTAATGATGTATTGAACAAAGGATAAACTCAGAGATATATGCATTAATGATTGATATGGAAACGGTAAACAGATCTCCTGAACATTTTACTAATTTAGAATCACAGTTAGAAAAGTTAAAAACAGATTAAAATAATGACATACAATTAAACGAACAGAAGATTAAAGTTTTATTTGATGCTTTTATAAATGCTATATTAACATTGGAAGATAGGACATCTGCTAACACTAATGCTTAATCGCAGTTTTGAAAATGGAATAATTTAACAGCAATTGTTAACAATGGTAAGATGGTAACAAAAACAACGTAAGTGTGAGTGAAACTGTGATTTAAAGTATCCACCTCGTGTGTGTGTGTGTGTGTGTGTGTAAAAGATTATAAAACTACCAAAGTTAAAAAGGTAACTTACTGCCAAAACAGAACAAGTTCTAAAGATTATGCTGATCGGAAAAAGCTTAATAATGTTGGGTTTGTAAGAGGATGTATTGATGAACTAAGGAAAAGGATGAAACGATTAAGGAAAGAAAGCAATGCGATTTATGAGAAAAAGGCATATAATTTGACAACATTAAACAAAGAAAATGGAGCAAGGTGTATTGCAATAAACACTATAATTGAATCAATTAAAACCAGATTCCATGTATTCAATTAAAAACAGATTTAACTTATTCAATTAAAAACAGATTCTACGTATTCAGTTAAAAACAGATTCCATGTATTCCATTAAAAAACAGATTCCATTTTTCATTTAAAAACAGATTGCGTGTATTCAATTAAAACAGATTCCATATATTCAATTAAAAACAGATTACATGTTTTCAATTAAAAACAGACTACATGTTTTCAGCTAAAAACAGATTCCTTGTATTCAGTTAAAAACAGATTCCATGTATTCAATTAAAAACAGATTCCATGTATTCAATTAAAACAGATTCCATGTATTCAGTTAAAAACAGATTCAATGTATTCAGTTAAAAATAGATTCCATGTATTTAATTAAAAACAGATTGCATGTATTCAATTAAAAATAGATTCCATTTTTCAATTAAAACCGATTGTATGTATTCAATTAAAAACAGATTCCATTTATTCAATTAAAACAGATTACATGTATTCAATTAAAACCAGATTCCTAGTATTTAGTTAAAATCAGATTCCATGTATTCATTTAAAACAGATTCCATGTATTCAGTTAAAATAGATTCATGTATTCAATTAAAGACAGATTCCATGTATTCAGCTAAAAACAGAGTCCATGTATTCAATAAAACAGATTCCAAGTATTCAATTAAAAACTAATACTTGATTATGTTTTACTCTATGATGTTTGCATGTTATCAATATCTTTTATATTCAAGCTGGTGTCTGTAGTAATGTATATCATTTTGTAAAATATGAAAGAGGTATTAATTTATTAACATATAAAAATATAATTTGATTTATATAGTATTATAACACCACAATCAATGAATACTACATATGAATTTGACTTTGCTCCGTCACGTTTTACTGAATTACGCAATATAAATTTTTATGTGAACCTAATAGGAGGCAAGGTTAAATATATTTATAAATCTAAACATTGAAACAGACAATGAGACCGAATTATTTATTAGAAATAGCTAGTATATACATATTTGCACATTAACAGTAGAAAAAGATTAAGTGGAAAGAACCTTTAACATTTTATTTTGTAGAGAACACTATTGTCAATATTTGCAAAACTTTAAATATTTGATGAAAGAAGATTACGATTTACATTCACATTTTAATATGAGACAATATATAAAGTTGTTACCATCAAATAGCGTAAGCATTTGAGCAAAGAGAAGATGCGTTATGAAAGGCGATCATTTATTGACTCCTTAGCATTTACATGCTGTCATTTTCTATTTCGATTATGTGATCCACCTGGAGCAAATGAACAAGGTTTATTACATTATGAAAGCACTTTGGAAATTGCAAAAGAAAACTGATGAGTTTAATGAATAACAGAGCGACAGCCCTGCATTACATGAAGGAAAGATTAGGAGAACAAGGTTTGGTTACACTAATTTACATGAGATTTTTTTTCTTCTCCTTATTCTTCTGCCCATCTTGATTCTTTGCTATTCCTAAATTTAATAAATTTTACTAACACTATGATGAACAGATGATTTAAAAGAATTTATAAAATAGCATTGCCATGGAAGATTGTACATATATTCAGATAAGTGGCCACTAGAGAATGAACTTACCTTACTCAATAAATTGCAAAATACGGAAAATATATCATTCGCAACAAAAAAGAAGCATCACTAATCGTAGGGCATATTCATCCAATTCATCATTTTATTTCATACCATCCTATTAATATTGACCCTGAACAGCATTTTCAGGTGGCAATACCACGATTAGGACTTTATCCTTTGACTGCATCCAGTAGTTGCGTTTTTTTTTAGTTTGATATTAAGGTAATTGGAGACGCTAATAATACAGCTGTAAACCACTAGAGACAGAATTGTTTGCTATGATGGAGACGATATTTTGATACAAAATGTTATGATCAAAATATTTATGGCTACCAACATTTTGGCAACCAACATCTATGAATACAAAACAGACTAGAGCAGTATCAATACAAATCGAAGACAGTAAGTTCAGGAGAGGGTAATACACATACCACAGGTACTAAATGCTATAATACACATAACACAAGTACTAAATATGTCGTAATACACATAACACAGGTAATAAATATGTTGTAATACACATAACACAGGTACTAAATATGTTGCAATACACATAACACAGGTACTAAATATGTACTAACACACATAACACAGGTACTAAATATGTTGTAATACACATAATCACGGTACTTAATCTGTTTGATACACACAACAACGGTACTGAGTATGTTCAGTTTATCGTATCTGCAAGGAGTTTTAGAATACCACTTGATTTCCAGATGCGGATAGTTTATTGTCCATTATATCCGTTTATTCCTCATCCGGACTTGAAATATATGATTACATAATGAAAGTATCTTGAGTGATAGATAGCGTTAATCAGGATTATGAACAGGAGAATAGTTATCCTTAGTACGTTACGATTACTTCAGATATCATGGTTGATTCCGTTAACAAGAACTGTTGAAAGGGACTTCCTTTTTTTATGCCAACATTACAAGAGAGATAATTACTGATGAAGCTATAATGCAATCCTAACAAATAAGACGCCTGACGCAGTGGCGTCATTAGGGTTGGTGTCACTCGGTGCTGTAGGCCCTCACTCATGGTGTCACCCCGATGGACCCCTCCCTGCACAAACAATTCAAAGCATGTATAGATAGTCATGTGCGGTAACTCATGGTGTCGCCCCCTGTACCCCCCTTCTTGCACAAAAATTCAAAAATTTGATTAGACAGTCATGTGCGGTAACTCATGGTGTCACCCCATGGACCTCTTTCCTGCACAAAAATTCTAATATTTGATAGAGTCATTTTGATGTCACCCCCTCTGATGGTGTCACATATATATTGATCTTTTTGTCTCTATGTATACCGATTTCAATAACTTTTAAGGCATTTAACAATATTTTTCGTATCACACACACACACACACACACACACACACACAGAATCTGAATATAATGGAGATCATATTCGACAAAGCGGACACCGATATTAGGTCCAAACAAATTACAGATTTCTGGTTTATAAAAACTCTCGCCAGTATAAAATACAACGTTTATTCTGATAGTTTACTAATATTAAGTGGATCCTGAATTCCAATCGTCGGTTGAGCATGAAGCTGGGGGGGGGGGGGGGCGAGAGTCGGTACGGGAATTCTATTTTCACGTTCTCGTAAATTGTTCAGTACAGGCTGATGTCATCTAACCAGATTCTGTTTTCTGATTGAAGGAATGCTTATATATGTATTCACTAACACTCTCGTCACAAGAAATACGTCTCAAGAAGCATATTTAAAATAGTTTTATTAATTTTCTTTCGGTTGCGTATTGCAGGGCTCAAGTTTAAATATTGGAAACTTCACTTCCGTTTGTCATCATTTTTTTGAGATTAATACTGACACTTTCTCTTTATACGAAAATGAGTAAGCAAACAACATTATACTTTTAAAGTTATTTGGAATTTCTTGAGTAATGTATTTTGCAGGTGTTTCATACAACTCTTAATTAATCACTGATATACAATTAACCTATGAGAAGGCAATAAAAGATGGATGCCATGTAAGACAACATAGGGTTTCCGGCTTGATATGGTGACGCTTGACGCCGATTTTATAAGGACATTCTTTAAAAAGTTTAAATAAAACGTTTGTAAGATTATGTTTATTGATTTGTATTGTCTCTGCATATATCCGTTTTACATTTAGTTCATATAAGTCTGGGATATATGCTATATATGATTAGTTAGTTGCTCATAACAATGTCCAGTCAGATATGGCTCACACGGTCCCGTTGTAACATGATTTCTTGTCTGCTCATTTTGATCGTAGTAAGGCCTTTCTGATGCTACTCGGACTTATTGACACTGATAACGAGCACTAAATGACCAAAACCGTTTTGGTCAATACAGTTTATTTCCAATGACGTTTTAAAACGCTGTGAAGTACATTACTTCTCGACTGTGAGAGATTAACTCAATTTGCAAAAGACACGAAAACCTACAATGATTTTGTAGGAATTTATAAAAAGTCGAAATTATACAATACATTATTGCTTGATTTACTTTACAAGACAAAATAGCATCCCATAAAGCTAATGTACTGAGATCCTGATGGTGGAGGTCGAAAAACTAGTTTAGTATATATATATATATATATATATATATATATATATATATATATATATATATATATATATATATATATATATATATATATAAACATTTAGAAAACCGTAAGACAAAACGTTCCGTTAACATGTCTTTCAAAAATATGTTGTTGTATCTTGTGCGAACTCATTTAAACGTCACGACATATTCTCATTTTTTTTATTATAAAACAGAAATAGGTGAATAAATCAGCAGAAAGAAATGTTCCTTAAATAGGACAAGCCAACTATCAACACAATAATCATCGTACCGCCATCAAACGTGTCGGCGATTAGGAAGAAGACACGCACCTTTAACTGATTTTCGTAAATGTATTTTAAAAAATTCGTTTGTAAACTTCAAGTTTAAATCAAAACATCATGCAAGATGCTATATTGTTATGACAACTATCTTGAACTATTCAGTTCTAAATTTTGATTGTCTTTGATTTCTGAATCCGTGTTAGAATTCATTGTTTTTGGAAAATCAGCAGCTGAAATGAAACGCAAGTTTGTATAAATAAAGGATAATTAAACCCACGTTTAATTATTTCCCGTGCTTGAATTTTTTGACATTCAATGTTTCCTTGAGTGAACGCTCTTTCAAAGATTTGTTTTATATTGAGCAATATTATCGATTACCTTCAAAATGATGAACAGAAGGTGGAAAGAGTCCTTATATCAATCAGTTGGATTAAGTGACGTCTCGTCGGACTACGAGATGAAAATGTCACTGACACCACTCCAAAAGGCAAGAAATCTACTCGTGACTTGTATTTTATCATAAAATAAGCAGTTATCATAGGTACGATATATATGAAAGAGCTCGCAATTTAGCCATCAAAAGAAGCCATATTTATTGTCAGAACGACACCATCTGTCAAAAAAGTTGTAACAGGATAAAAGTGGGCTAATAAAATCAGAAAAAAGACTAATTTTCTTCTGGGTTCTCAGACAATTGAAGAAAATAAAAACGAATTTCTTTGGATGTATAGAATTATCGAAGTCTAACTTTCCTGAATGTAATAGATGTGATATGTATGTATCATGTAAAATAAATGTCGTGCCAATATAATTGATTCATTCAGCATAACAATCAGGAAAAAATCACTTTCTACATTTTTCACCAAATCCACTCCATTAGTTATATTATATCTATATAAGAGAGTAATGTAGCATTACTCCAAGCACTGGCATAAGGAGAATTACTCTTAAGACTAAATACACACACACACACACACACACACACACATATATATATATATATATATATATATATATATATATATATATATATATATATATATATATATATATATATATATATATATATATATATATATATATATATATATATATATATATATATATATATATATTATTACAAGGATATATATTAAAATCCCTATAGCAAATAATACCATTACGCGCAAAGAAATGTCCCTTTAGGTGTTCAAGATTCTGTAAGCCTATCTCAGGACACAATTGCAAGCAAAGAAATTTTCACCATGCATGATAACTGGTTAGATGTGGGATATGAGGACGTGAGATATCTGTTTCTAAAATTACAAAACAAATGTGACTAAATAGAATTTATGCTTGATATATTGAATGAAAACGTTATGCATCCTTGTCTTCTTGTAGTATCTTTGTTCAACTATCTAGATATGATGTGTTTACTTTAAAATCTCACAGTTAGATTTATGAATTCTGGTAATTAATTGAGCTATGATTGTTAAATGATTTTATATTTACAAAACACAATGTATAATTGCCGACTCGTTGCTTTAATATATAGGTACAAATACTGCACGAAGGACCTGTAGACTGCAAGATAGCAAACTGTCTTTTTCAGGTCATACAACATTTTGGGGTAAAAATGGTGAAAACCAAAAATAAGCATAACAAACTAGAATAAACATAAAAACTAACCGGGTCACAAGAAAAGATGTATGATTGTACCCTAAATCGGTACCTTTTTCAGACTTTGCTATTTTTATTTTTATATTTTTATTTTCTTATTGATGCGCTGTTTTTCTTCAGCTGCACTAAAATAATTAACAATTTCGACATTATTATTTTCAGTTTGTTATCCGAAAATGGAATTTATATCTGTTTGTCCTTTCGTCAGCAGATTGCGTACGTCGGTCGGGATGCAGACTTTCCTTTATATCTCAAAGCTTCAATACAAGTCGTCGAACAAAGCCCTATACTTTAGCCGTCTAGCGTTTAAATTAAGATCAGAGCCTGTTCATGACTTTGTCATCAAAATGGTATTATGTTGCAACCATGGTTAAATTATATGGTAAACTGGAGTTCATTAGACTTTAAAGATATTTCACCAGTTCATTATATACAATTGAATTTGCTTTCATGTGTGCATATTATGTTGTCTTCATATTTGTTTGCCTCTCTCGCATATTGAAATTAAATGCGTTTTCGCGTCTAGAACATTTATGTAAATTTTTTTTGTACGTGGGATTCATACGGCGATAGATTGTAAGGCCGTGTAAGGGAAGGACAACAAGGACAAAATTTCTGTGGCCTACAACGGTCAGGGGGCCCACCGGTGAAGAGATATAGGGTCCTTATGTATAATTTTACTTAGGTCCCATAAATCTAGTCTTCGGCCCTAATAGAATGCCTGAAATTGGATCAAAGATTTTGCGAAGGTGATAACCAGGAAAAGTAGGGGCCCCGAGTGGCCGAGTGGTCTAAAGCGCTCTTCGTTACGGATCACTGCCATCTCACCTCTGTCTGCGGCGGCTCGAGTCTCGGATTCAACCAATGTGGGCATGTGAGAAAGCTTGCCAGTAGCTTCTCGTGGGTCGGTGGTTCTTTCCGAGGTTTTCCCGGGTTCTTCCTCCAACATTAATACTGGCCGCCATGTATAGCCTATCATGTGCTGAAAAATGGCGTTAAACCCCACAACAACAACAGCAACCAGGAAAAGTCTACCAGTTAGCGGACTGATGCCATGCATTTCGATGCTATCTGAAGTTGCGGGTAAACAATCCACTCGGCCTAATTATCTTTATGCCTGGCTTATTTTATGCTTCTAGTTTTTTTAAAAATAACAAAATTAAAAGGTTAAAAACTTTTTTTTTAAATGATTGAGACACAATGACTTTTAAAATGACTCAAACTAAAACGTTTTTTTTAACTGCATATACATAGAGTAGAAAATCTTTATCTACATTGTATTTATTTCGAATCAGCAAGTATTATTACAAGGTCATTGACATACAGGTAGATCTAAGTTAAACTTCCGTCACTTTACTAGTCTGTGCTGTGTTATGTGTGCTAAGCACATGCCTGTAATAAATATTTACGTTCATGAATGTAATCGTGAAAAAGTGAGCCGATCTTGTCTCTATCAGCATGAAATTATGATTATACTTTCATTTTTTTTAAATAACAGACATATGTACTTAGCTTAAAATGTGGACCCAGCATAAGGTTTGAACAAAGTTATATTTACATGTCATATTCCAATGCTACGTTTTAATGGGACTTAGTAAAACATTGATTTTGGGCAACGTGTCCGTTTAAGTGTAGAATCAGTCAGATCTGAAAGTTTCAGCTGAGTTTGTTCTATAGGTTTAGATGACTTCTAAAAGCTATGTCAATGCGATATTTTTATTTATTTTGATGGTAACTAATAGGTGGCCAGATTCATTTAATTCATTCAATGAAGCTAGTTTTGGGTTTCCGAAGTTGCGAGTTATACGCTATTCATTCAAAGAAGACAGTGTTGGGTGACCTGAAATATACTTTCTTGTTTGTCGCCATTATTGTCGTGAAATTAACAGATCTCCTTATTTCTCATTTTGCCTCTATAAACTCCCAGCCTCGGTTAGGGCCGGAATAACCATGATCATCATTTACCATGGAAGGTAACCATGTATGTATGTATGTATGTATTTGTACACATGTGGATGGTACATGTATACCCATATATAATGTATACGTGTATATATGAATGAATGAGTGAGTTTGAAATGTGTATGAATACGTAAATATATATCTTTAGTGTTTATTAAATGGTTATACATTCGATACATTTGTCGTACTGTATGTATTAAACCTGTCACAATTCAATGTTTGCAATACACTTAAATGCATCTGTATTTACTTGCAGATGGTCTAGCGGCTAAATGCAAAACGTTCTTTAATGCTACTCCGTTTGTATCCCTAACTAGTAGAATTATTGTTATTCTTTAACGACACAGATTGTAATTTTATGTATACATACAACTACAAGCATTTACAATTTCAGTCCTTGCATAATAAGGTCGTTACAAGAACAACATGATGAATGAGTTACAGGTTTTTGCTTGTTTAATTTTGGAATTGCTGATTGTTGTCTGGTTGTCTGGCCTTAGTTGCAACATACTGCGCTTTTTCGAAATGGTGGAACCCACTGTATCATCAAGAGCCAACAGGGAAACTGAACCCTACAAATATAAATATAGAAATACTGAATTCTGCAAACACACAAACACAAAGTATCCAAGTACTGTACTTAAAGAACCAACAGTCTAACTGAAACAGTACAATACAAAGTATCAAACTACTGAACTTACAAAGCCAACAGGGAAACTGAAACCCGACCAACACGAATTATCCAACTAATGTACTTAACGAACCAAAAGAGAAAATGAAACACGACCAACACGAATTATCCAAATAATGTACTTAACGAACCAAAAGAGAAAATGAAACACGACCAACACGAATTATCCAACTAATGTACTTAACGAACGAACCAAAAGAGAAAATGAAATACTACAAACACAAAGTATCCAACCGCTGTACTGTTCAGACTTTACTGAGTTTATACGTTTATCCAAGGCGATATCCAATGCACGTAACAAGGCTTTATGTAGTGAGCAATCGAAGTTAGATAAGTTTCGTATTTTAAGAACAAATGGCAAGTCTGACCAATCCGTTGCCATTCAGGAAGCATTAACAATGTAATACTCTCAGGTGGATGTATTCTCAGTGTGAAGCTACTTCAATTGACTAACCAACTAGCAAATTAACTATCTAATTAATCAACTAATTACCCAAGCAACTTACTGTCTAACCGGCAGGCTGACTGACTGGCTAATTTATTAACTCATTTGCTTCTCTCGTAAGTAATTAATTTGTTAACATACCAAAATACTAAATATGATTCAAAACAGTACTTTTACCACCACAATCAAAACTACTGAGACTAGTGTGGGTTTTGCCGCTGCAATTGCTTCTACCACTACTACTATAGCCTACTGTTTTCAAAATCACGTTGCCCCTCCAAACACAACTGTCATCACCACCTCTGGGAGCGAAATATGATCCGTTCTATTCAACCTCAAGGGAATTATTATAGAAAAAGTCAATCCTACTGGATCTTTTTATAGACAAGATTAATCATTGTTCTATCAGTTATTGTCAAACATTTGGTTCAATTTATAGCGTGCAATTTACGGCAGTCATGAAAGAACGCGTGTAACTTTACATTTGGTTCGCTACCGGACGTATCGCTCATAATAGTTCCCCGCTCTTTCCCGGACATTTATCAGTATCATTAATAAACTTAATTTTACGCTGCCCAGACATGAAAAGACAAAACCACTGGTATACGAGCTTTCAAATGCCTTTAGTGAAATTGAAGAAACGGGGTTGTTTAATTAGAGAATGATTTCAGTTGTATAGGCTGTGGTGGAAGGGCATAAATTCCTACTGTCGTTGTTTATGTAAGACTCACATACGGACTCAGAGGGACTTGAATCTTACAATAAGACAGCGTTGTGTATCTATATATGTATATGACAACAACCTGTTGCAGCTAATATAGTTTAATTATTGCCGATTCTTAGATGATGGTCCCATATGTGTATATTAATCAGTCGGCTCTGGTTCGTTAATTGAAGTGATTCTGTTAATTTATTATTATTACAAGGCTGAAAGTTTATAATCTGTTATGTCTTTTGGGGGAAATGAAAAATCGCTTTTTTCTCAAATGAACGAAACTAGCGCTTCCTTGTACAACCAAATTATACATTGATACACCTAAGTCTGCATATGTTTGTCATCTTTCAATCCAAATACATAACCTTGTATAATCGGAAACCAAATTCATTCTACTTTATTTGCATACGACTTCATCCTCATCTACGTATAACAAAAATCAGTCTTGCAATACTGCAAAACATTATATTCCCAAATAACTCAAAATGCCCCAAAAGTGTTTGATCTTTGCCAATTCAAATAGTCCTTCGAAAATCGTCCGGTTTTACAGAATATGTTCAGTTTAATCAGAGCTATTATAGTAAACATACATTCCAGCATACAGATGGTTTGAAAGGTTGCAGCTGCATTTTCAAGACTAAACGGCACTATCCCGAGCTGGCTACAACGACCCTCGGCACGATCTGGAGCTATTTACAACACTCCACGGCACCGTCTCGAGCTAGTTACTAGATAAAGCCTCTTTTATACCACAGAAAGTACATCCCTGCTGAGATCTTTAAACATTATGCGAACCTTTCAGAAAGAAATTTCATAATCTTCTTGGATTCCCGTTCCACGCTGAAGAAAACTGCAGAACATTTAATTTGACAACACGTGACATATCACGGATCTTACAGAAAAATATTCTTATATATAAGCACCCATATTTTGTTCTGTGTGTCCGGTTCTGTCAACCAAGAGATCGAGAGTTCGAAACTCCGAATTATTTTACGTACTTGTTTGTATTTTTATTTTCAAACTTTCTTTTAAGCTCGCTGATCCCATTTGTTATTTTATTTTTTGTTTTCTACTTTTTTCCCGTCCCATGACGGGCAATGAACCTAGCACACTCAGAAAATCTGGAAAGCACACTGTTATGTTGACTGGAATAAAGGCCAATGAAGGGGCAGATAAAGGTACTAAAGCTAGTTACCCGTTTCTAAACAGAAAAGTCTATATGCTGATTTCAAATGTCGTATGAATTAGCATGTACCATATATTTAGCAAAATATGTGGAATGAACATTCCAGGACAACATACCGAACTTAAAACCTATCATCGGAAAGTGGCATCCATCATATACAATTCGCAGAGATAAAGTGGAACTGTTCTGTTCGCAGAAAGGTCACATAATCAGGATCCACGCATAAGTGGCATCCATCATATACAATTGCGGAGATAAAGTGGAGAGTTGACTTCTCATTTGCTTCAGCATTATCGGCTCAAGAAGTGTCGTTTTGTTATCACAAAGGTTTGAAAACCGTATTGTTAGTTGCTAAGTCGAGATTCACAGCATTGTATACTAACTGATGCATACACAAAGCTGCATATGTGTTCTGTTGCGAGACAGAAGAAAGAACGAGTTTAATATGGCGTAGGCATACATCGAGGTCATTCGGCTGAGAAGTATTCATATGATATATCAAAAGAGTTCTTTTCCCCAACTCAGTACAAAAGACGAATATGGTTTTGTATTTATCACATACCCCCTTTTATGATTTCTAAATAGTTTTAAATTTACTTTATGAACGAAATACGGATCGACAGCTATATCGAAAACAAGATTAAATATGTATGTTTGAATGGGTATGAAATAAACCAACTATTTCGAATTAATTACAGTCTATGGTTGACCGTGTACTGCCGACAAGTCAGAGCTCAAGCCATGTGTAAATCAATAAATATTTCTTGATAAAAATAACTGAAGTGAAAAAAATGGTCAGATGGCAACAAGCGATGTTAAATATACAGAGGACCGCGTGAGAATGAGGCTAGATTCCATAAACCTGTTTTATTACTACTGTATAGCTAGGACTGTGTTTGTCTACCAATAAACGTTATAAATATATACTATGGATTGGATAATGGATTTGCCCTTTAATTCTGAATTGGGTTTCCGTTGCTACTGCTTTGGGGTCACTATTTCCCCCTCATTTAGACTGGATTTCTCCAATCTATTCCTTCATGAATTGTGGTTTATTCTGTTTCTTTGGTGATAGACATAGTTTGAGAACAACAGAAAAATATTTGATCGTCTGTTTTATTGAAAATGTATTTCCTGTATTCTGCATATCCCTTCTCAGACTGTATCAGATTTGTCTCTGGATTTTCCTTTCTTTCAAAGTTTTTTTTTTTTAAATTAGTGTTATGTTTCTCATCGCATTTCAGTGATCGGCTTGGTACTGTGTCGCCCGTATAGCTTGGCTTGGTACTGTCTGTCGCCTGTACAGCTTGGCTGGGTTCTGTCTGTCGCCCGTATAGCTTAACATAATCGTATACGTTTATACTCTTCTAACTGTAACATCCTCAATTTCAAGGTGTGATTTTCCGTTACTTTAATCCGTACAACAATGAAACCTCCACTCCATCGTCAAACCATGAGTACAGGATTGCCTCGTGTGTCTCTTGACGATCATAACGTCGAAATAAAATGCATCCGTTTCTAAAGTTGATTGACTGACTGCGATGAGAGCTTTGATGTTTTGACATCAAGCATAAATCGCATTGCTTGACTCTCAGAACTTCCCGGTTAACGCAAAAATCTGTTTCATTTTCCTTCATGGCGCTATTTATTAACTTTTCCTCTTTTAAAGTATCAGTCACAAGAGCCATTTTTGCTCTTCAGCTAATTTGCTCAATGTCATACCCACCTTTTCCATAACATTGGAGAATAATATTTCTCGTGCGCTGCTCTGATTTATTGATTGTGGTGGTGTTGGTGGACCAGATGCAATTATCTGGATTCTTATTTTTACATTTTGATGAGTGTTTCCATCAGGTTACTTTTAAGGACGGTCAGCAAATCATCTGCTTGAACATTCATAAACTTCCCTTCATTGACAATCTCACTTTCTTTCTCATTTGTCACAGAGAAAATAAATTCAATTGAACACTTCCCAACTTTAATTCTTTGTAATACAAACCCTCTTTTCGCAATTCAGTACATTTATTGACAAAAAATTTATTTTAGCTTAATATGACTTTTGCTAAATAAACGTGTTTAGTAGTTTATTGTTCGCTAGAAAAAGTACTTGAGATACAAAAAATGGATACGTCACACACACAGATATATATATATATATATATATATATATATATATATATATATATATATATATATATATATATATATATATATATATATATGGTTGATTCGTTCGGGTTTTTTTTGCATATAAACATATTATGCAAACTCAAAAACTTTTGAGGTAGATAGATATTTAAAATCTTCAAGTATATTTAAATTCCTTTAACGTTCAGATCAGTGGTTCCCAAAGTGGGCGGTACAGCCCCTTTGGGGGCGGTGGGAGATCCGAGGGGTGGGGCGCTAATGTTCCATAATGCTTGTTACGGGGTAAGGTAGGGGTGCGCTGAGGATAACCAAGAGGTAGGTGGTCCGACAAGAAAGGTTTTGGTCCTAGTAACTAGTCATATATGGAAGGATCAGAACAGAAAATTAACTTTAAATAATATCACAACCACCCCATGTGTTTTTACGCCATTTCTCGTTCAGTTTTTTTTCTTCTTCAGATTATCTTTTCAATATAGTTCATTGTGTAACCGTATCAAAAATTAAAGTAATCACTATTATTATAGTCTTACAGTGCCTCGAACATTATACATGTATATCTAAACTTACTGTGCCTTGTATAATGTACTTCTGTCTCCATGCTAAAATACCGCGAAAGATGAAGATAGCTTTATAATAAGTTTTTGGTTTAATTTCAAAGTCTTTCCAGATACACCTGCAAACGTGTGCACAGAGCAAAACCTAGAATGATAGTTACGCGTTCATCATCAGTTACTTACAACTGAAATTTATAAATATATACACAATAACCTTCAAAAAAGTTTTTAAACATAAAACTGTACTTAGGTAGCAGGTGCAATTTAAATCTTTTAGTATTGATATTACTACAAAATGCATTATACAAGTACTTTACGATACATGAGTTTCACAACATTTCATAACGCGTTTCCTTAACAAACGTGTCTATAGTAAAATTTATTGTCATACTTTGAAATTAAGAGATCAAAATCGAATTGATCTGTTGCATTTAATATTCAGATATCAAGATCATAAAACTCCATCTGTAATGTAATGATTTTTAAGTTTCCGCTTGTGATGAAAAGAATCACCAGAACACATATCATGTTCTAACAAAAGTGTTTAATCTGTTATCTATTGCTTCCACCGCATAGACATTATTAATAAAAGGACGATACTTCATATAGACAGAAGTAATTACACATGGGAGAAACGTCGATCAGAAGTTAAGGAACGACAATTGATATCGATCGAACATATATGCCGGATGTTGAAAAAAGGCACTGTCATGCATGAAGGTAAGCAAAGAATCTATAAAAAAAAAAAAAAAAAAAACCTTGGACATGTACAATATCCGTTTTTATGTTACTACCCTATCTAATAAAAACTGGCTGTAGTTATCGCTTATTATATAAATTCGCTATCGTTATGAATTCAAACAAACTCCATTAATGACTTTTCCCCTCAACTATTTCCGTATAAAATTTCTAAGGATTTAGGTTTCTGTGGTTCAAGATTACATGTGTTGTTGTTGTACATTTCACCCACAGCAATCCGAGCACCGCTATGCTTGCATCAGCTACTGGCGCTGATAGAGAATTGTAGGTCAGTACCTGGTTAAGTAAGCTATGCATCATGATAGCTTTAAGGTGAATAATGTGGACTAACTTAGCATACAGGTTGCAGCATTGATTTGTGTGTCCCAATGTGATGGGTCCCACTCTTAACGACATGTCAAAACACCATGCAAACATGGCACAACACCATGTAGACGATATCACGTATCACTTCGTAAAATTACAACGTCTTGTGAAATTAATAAGCACATATTGTAATACTAATCGATATGAAATTGACGACAGAGATTTTAATCATAAAATGAACCCCGATGATAAAAGAAAGGTTGCCTCTGTATCATATTCTGTATTACATATATGGAAAAGTGAAAATTAACAATCGTTACTATGCTTCCATTTTTCAAATTGATATTTAATAGTAACGTAAAATCTGTGATTAACGTACCAGCACTTTGGTCACTAAGTGTGGCTACACGTTGAGTCCAATGCTTCTAATCGTATAATGCTATTAAAGATTATCAGATTTCTTTAAGCAATTAGAACTAAGACCCTCAGCTCTAAAACAATAAATCAGTGTTGACAAAGGAAAGAGAGGGGCTGACAATTTTTCCATTTACACAGTAAATCTGTCACGAAAATACCATTCAGTCAGTTAAGGCGCAGATGTTTGAAGACTCCGCAAGCTTGCTACTATTGCATTCGACATTTATTTACTACATTAATTTTTGTATCAAGCTAGGATTACCTATTCAAGGGACATATCCAGGAAAGGAGTGGTTTACCACGAGTGTCTTATATGTATCATATATACAACGTAGTATTGGTCTTTATAGTAGTGCACCGAGTGTTATTGATCTATCTAGTAGTACACTGAGTACTATCGGTCTATCTAGTATTGCACTGAGTATTATTGGTCTATCTAGTATTACACTGAGTAGCATCGGTCTATCTAGTAGTACACTGAGTACTATCGGTCTATCCAGTACTGCACTGAGTAGTATTGGTCTATCTAGATGAGCACTGAGTACTATTGGTCTCTCTAATAGCACACTGAGTAGTAATGGTCTATTTAGTAGTACACTGAGTAGTATTGATATATCTAATAGTACACTGGGTAGTATTGATCTATATATTAGTGCACTGAGTAGTATTGATCTATTAGTGCACTGAGTATTATTAGTTTATCTAGTGGTAAACTGAGTATTATTGGTATATCTAGTAGTAAACTGAGTATTATTGTGAGTAGTATTGGTCTATCTAGTAGTACACTGAGTATTAATGGTCTGTTTGGTAGCACACTGAGTTGTATTGATCTATCTAGTAGTACACTGAGTACTATCGGTCTATCTAGTAGTACACTGAGTATTAATGGTCTGTTTGGTAGCACACTGAGTTGTATTGATCTATCTAGTAGTGCACTGATTATTATTGGTCTATCTAGTAGTACACTGAGTAGTATTGGTCTATCTATTACTGCACTGAGTAGTATTGGTCTGTCTCGTAGTGCATTGAGTAGTATTGGTCAACCTAGTAATACATGGAGTATTATTGATCTATCTAGTAGTGCACTGAGTTATTGGTCTATCTAGTAGTACGCTGAGTATTATTGGTCTATCTAGTAGTATACTGAGTATTATTTTGAGCAGTATTGGTCTATCTAGTAGTACACTGAGTAGTATTTGTCTATATAATAGTACACTGATTATCATTGGTCTATCTAGTAGTGCATTGAATATTATTGATCTAGTAGTGTACGGAGTATTATTGGTTTGTCTAGTAGTGTACTGAATAACAGGCTAAATGGTCTGTCTTTTCCTATAGCCAGTTAACACTGACTGATGGTCAGTTAGGTAGCTTCCCAAGAGCTAGGTCGAAGCCATCGCCCCTCCCCCCTAGAAACATCGTAAACACTGAGCTCGAAACAAGTCGAAACGTTTCCTAGAGAAACTTTTCTGTATACTTAAATGGTTACAATTATTCCCCGTAACGTTTACAACGCATGAGCTTCGGAGTTCTTTACCCCGCTGGGTCCCACTGTGGGGTCCATCCCATGAATCCCTCGCCTACATGTTTAACCCATACACACTCACCTCCACCCCCACCAACGATAAATCTGGATCCGCTACTAATTCCCTTTGTGAATTAATATAGGTGTTTCCTCTGCGATAGCCTAATTCAGTCTAAAGGAAATATTAGACCCGTTTCATTTTTGTCGCGTGTCCTTGACCTTATTAAAGCGTTTTGACACCACCAAGTGAGACCCATATGGGTGTGGCTATAGGTCTGTCTATGAAAACAGTGTACCAGTCAGGTTGCTATTCAGGGTTATATTCCTCTCCACAGCCTGAGAGGAAATGACACAACACATGTAATCCTTCATTTGCATCACAACCATTTCTTCGTGTTCTACAGATTGTTTTCAATAGTTCGTGTGCCTAAAAGTTACGGCACAAGAAAACTAGAGATGGGTGACCAACATGAAGTATACAAGATATAATTCTGGAGACCTTTATCTCCCACACAGTCCATGCCTCTCTTTGGTAAATACGCATGCCTTGTTTTATATATCCTCCGCCCCAACCCTCATCTTCCCGCACCCCACCATTCGTTATAATGTGTCTTTCTGCTGTAGCTACATGAATGTTTGGAAAAAAATAAATGTAATTGACATTTTTGTAATATTAGACCTTTGACCCCCTCCCAAGGACCGAAAATAACTTCCCTTGTATGCTAGATATAAAATAGTCTAAGAAAAGTTCAAAGAATTGGTCTTCTCACTTCATTAAAGTGACATGTAAAAGAGTTACCTTTAATTGTGTCTGTCAACAGCCCGCTAAGTCTTTCTAATATATAGAACACCAAAACAATTGTAAGTTCCCAATATATTAAAGGTGTATCCCTAAATATGATGTTTATATCTTTAAAAGTGAAAGACAATTCATTTCTCAACTGACTACTGACTAATTCATTTCTCAACTGACTACTGGCTAAACTGATCACTATGAAACCACTTCATATTTATGCGTTTACAGTAAGTGCATTGCGTGATACAGTTATCCGAATAAGTCTGCACTATTTTGCTCCTCCATTGAATAATCATTAATCGTCTTGTTATAAATATAATCTTACATTCATTTCAAATGAAATTTATAAAACTCGTTGAATAATTTCGTTTGAACAGGAAACTTACGTTTGGTCCTCTAAACCCTTCATACGTTGCCTCTGCGTAATTCAGCACAAACGAAGAGCGTTATAAAATAAGTTATGGTTTGATCTTTAAACAGGTTGAGTAGAAAACGATTACAAATCTGCCAGATGTAAATCTTAACAACATGAAGATTTTTTTCTGACCTTAGCAAATGCAATATCATGATCGATTCCATGAGAATTTGACAATTAAAAATTAATATGTATGGGGAAACTTATCAGTCAACATATTTTAGATTGCGGAAGATTTTGATATACTTCATCGTATTTTGGTTCATAATGACACCTGAAACGTTAGACATTTAATAAAGCACCCAGATAAAGCTCAGACAAATATTAAATTTTCTGTTTGGTATTTCAGTCACGTGACTTCAGATGAACACAGTAGCAACAATACATTACACTTAACTCTAAATAAACTACTTAGATTTAATTATGGTAAATACTAATAAGTACAAGCATATCATAAGATGCCACTAGAACAACCGATTTATTTCTATTTAAGTTCCTAAAACTTTATTAAAACACAGGAAAACCAAAAGAATTTTCATGTTATCCTTAAAAAAAAAATTTTTTTTAACCCAAAGAAAAACATGCACTAATATCTGCACACCACAGTGGTCATTTATTACAACCATAGTGGTCTTTTTGTTACAACCATAATGGTCATTTATTACAACCATATTGGTCATATTTTACAACTATGGTGGTCACTGTTGTTACTTTTGAGAAACGTCCACTTTGCAACTACATGTTTATAATGTCAATTCAAAAGTGGAGGTGTATATTTTGGGATTTAGTATATTTTGGTGAAGTTTTGGAAACGAAATTCTTTGTTCAAGTGGCAGATAATGAGATATGTTGACCTATTTTGAATTACAAAATGTAATGTGGGTACTTCTATCAATTATAATCAATTACAATGTGATGTTTCTGGTGTGTTTGTTTGAAGTAATATGACTCAAATGAATGGGGCAATGACCAATGACCGAAATGAGTACATTGACCTCAAACATACTTTATATCGATAATTCCAAAATAACTATATTATTTAGCTCTGATGTTATTATTTCATTGTAAGAATCCTGCATTATTTTATTAGTGCTAATTTCAGACAGGATCTCTTAGTCAGAACTACTTTTTCCCATAGAATCCCCAATTATACGCCATCATTTTCGATCCTTTAAGAACATTAAGAGATTGTGTATCGAATAATATGCGTGTTGATTTGGAAAAAATGAAATAACGGCTATCTATCCGGTAATTAACCTCGGTATAACAGACCTGTCAACTGCATTCGCATAAATGTTATTGTTCTAATTCTTAGAGAAAGTGTGTCATTCAAAAGTCGTGTTCAATTTCATTTTGCTATGTAATTGATTAAATTGTTATATTGTTATATTTTACATACGAAGGCTCGTGTTATTCTATTTCACATCTTTAGTCAGATTTATGGTATTCCCTTCATTAATTTCATAGTTTCGATCCGGACAAAAACACCGTGGTCGATCATCTCCTAGATAACAATAAGTAAAGTACCATGACAGATGGGGGATCGAATATCATCCTACGCCCTAACATCATGTGACCACAAACTGCGGTTTAATTGACACATATTTTAATAAGCTATTCTATTTTAGTGCTAAGATTACAGTTAACCGACCACAAAAATGACATGAACTCTAAGAAACTGGAACCATTGTAGTTCGTGATTTGAACACGTAATTTCGTTATATATATATATATATATATATATATATATATATATATATATATATATATATATATATATATATATATGGGGGTGGGGGAGTGGGTGGGTGGGTGTTTGTGTATGTGTTAAATTAAGAAAGTGAAATACTTGTTAGCCCCCACTGAGTCAGAAAATCATGACAAAAGTGTACTGACCTCGTGGACAGAGCAGATTTTGTATTGTTAAATCGGAATTGAGACACCAGTCAAGTTTTGTAAAGTTGACTACGCTCATTGCAGACTCTGAAGGCATTCAATATTACGACATCACAGTCCTCATTCTTAGGTCAACGTTTGTATGCGTGTTATTGTTTCTTAAGTGGGATGGGGAGGCGGAGTAACAATAGAAGGTGTCGGGACAACAAACTCAAACAAATCAGCATCACTGACATATTTACATCACGCTGAGTTTGAAACAATGAGACAAGATAAACCTTTATTCAGATATATCAATTTTTCTCGACAATTGTTCAGTGGCTGTTAACGAAATAAACAAACAATTTTTATAGTGCTGTATCATTCGTTGTTTACAGACATAGCCTATGTTTTCTAAAGATGTAAACGGCTACTCCCCATTATGATAAATGGGTTGTTAGGCTGATATTTCACTTTTACGTGTAATATATATATCTCAACGTTGAACAATCACGGATGCTGAAGAAAATACACCTAACATTATTAGGAAACATTTCGAGCGTGTTATCAAACTAATGCTCAGAAGACTGCCACTCGGACGGTCACAGAAGCTTTTTAAGAGGTTCCCTGAATCAGCTGGACACTTCGTGAACCAGGATTATTTCAGCTGTACTGATTGGAATGGCACCAGGGTAAACTATGTAAAAAAAATAGGTGATCTTTCACATTACTCTGGGTTGTTTTGAGAAGATTCGTAACAAAAAGTACCACACATAACATTTCGAAAGGACATATGACAACGAATATCGGCTTCATTTTTTGTGGGGGTTGTTTGAGAAAATCCGTAACAAAAACTGTCACACATAAAATTTCGAAAGGACATATGACAATGAATATCGGCTTCATTTTTTGTGGGGGTTGTTTGAGAAAATCCGTAACAAAAACTGTCACACATAAAATTTCGAAAGGGCATATGACAACGAATATCGGCTTCATTTTTTGTGGGGGTTGTTTGAGAAAATTCGTAACAAAAACTGTCACACATAAAATTTCGAAAGGACATATGACAATGAATATTGGCTTCATTTTTTGTAGGTTTTGATTTTTTGTCTGCTTCTAGAATTAAATTTGTCTAAACTTAAATAAGCAATTTTTCTGTTCTCGAAATTATTAATTTTAAGATTTGATTTTCAGGGAAATATATCAGTGCAAAGGATTCTGGAATTTCTTAAATATGAAAAGAATAACGGATTTTAAAATAAAACAGTGAGAATATTCATACTTAACAGAGTATTAAAGGTTGGAAAAAATAAACATTCAAACGAGAAGTAAATTAGGTCAGGATTGTAATTATAAGAGTTGAATGATGTGTGTGTGTGTGTATGTGTGTATGTTCTGCGTTTATCGCGGTATAAACTGTCAGATGCCGAAACCAGATGTAATTTGCTGTTTGATATTTGCAACTGATAGTTTATACCACGATAAACGGAGAAAAAAAGCCCACATTAAACTATTACATTATACTCATTAAACGTTTTATCACAAATTTTCATCTTACTTGTGTTCCGAATTTGTGAAAATTCAGAATCAACACCTATATATCACTAAGAACTGCAATTTTAATTTTGCCACATCAAGTATTGGTAGTTTAGCTGCAAAAACTTCATTCAGAAAACCATATACGAGTGAAACGCTTTATCCATTGTTACCAGATCATTTTTATATAAACAACTGGTACATTTCATCCATCATTACCAAAACATCTTTTTATAAAACATTGGGACTTTTTATATATTTTAAACAATTGGGACTTGTTATCTGTTACCAAAACACCGTCCTATTAACAATTGGGACTTTTTATCTGTTATTACCAAAGTATTATGATAAGTCATTTGAAGCCTTTAATGCTTATTAAAAAATAATTCATTTACATCAAGAAAACAGATCAGTAAGTCCGGGAATCGAAACTAATCCTAAGCCGCTATTCAGCTGTTTGTGATTTTGCAAATCCAGCCGTCACCCTTGAACCACTTGCTGTCATAAACACTTTGATGTGGTCGTGAGTTGACTGTCTTTAATGGTTAATAAATCTGTTGTTTTTGTTGTTGTAATGAGTGCCAACTGACCGTCTGCCCTTGACGAGATACAATAAATGCTTGTGGCGCAATTTCTCAGGTGTGAAACTACTCACCCATTCATCATACCTGTTTCTTCAATTGTTGTCAAAACAGTATTCGTTCACGCGGAACTATACTGCCCCTAAGTAATTATGTTTTTTTTTCTGATGATGATAAAAAAATATGCAGATTCTCAGGCTAGAATTGACCGATTGTAAAAGGCTGGATTCGCGGACTCAGCAATCGATAATTATTCATATGTTACTTCATAAACATTTAGTTTATTGTGCATTTACAAATGTAAACCTATAGAATTATTTGCAAGGTTGCTCCCTCCACCAAAACAGCGGAAAGAAGATGATGACAAGACAGCGCAGTCGCAAAATGTGATTCAGAGAATCCAGAGAACAGACTAAGGAAGATCAGTAATGCTGTGAAAATTAACACAAGTGGCCAATTCTAAAATGGCCGCCAAAATGTTGATAGTAATAGTTAAAAAAATAGTTCCAGAAACTGGGGCAAGGAAAATTCCTACTCTTGCAGCCAATCAGTAAAGAGAATAGTGCCCAAGAATTTCATGCGCTTATTTGGACGGACCAGATCCACAAATGTTGGTAAGTTAACATGTTTACAGATCAAAAATATTAAAATGCACACATTAAATATAAAATGTACCAACTATGTGATAAAGATGTATAATAAAACATGTAATGGCGGTTCTATAATATTTCTGAGGTGTTTTTCCGATCATACAAGACAAGGTTCAAAACGTGATCGTAGAGCTGTTTATAAAGCGGAATAGATACCTGATAATTCTCCCACATTAAAAATAGCTAGCTTCTGATATAATATAAGTTGCTTACACATACAAAGAATTGAAAAGATATTCGATTTTTAGTGGATAATGTGTGAGTATTTCATTAGTCTCTATTTCTGAAGTGCTTTTTTGACAGTTAGGAGCCTCGGGTGGCCGAGTGATCTAAGGCGCTCGCCTTCACAGAACACACACACACACGCGCGCGCGCCTCACCTGCGTCCGCATGAGTGGGTATGTGAGAAAGCATGTCAGTAGCCTCGCGAGGGTAAATGGTTGTTACCGGTATTTTTTTCTTCACCTAACATACTGTCCGCTACTTATAGTCTGTCATGTGCTGATAAAAAAGATGTAAAAGCCAACAAAACCAAGCTTTTCCTATTTCGCCTCGAGGAAGGGACATGCTAACCAGTCGTTATTAAATAGAGTTCCCATAGGAACTATGAAGCACCTGGATGGGTGAACAATTACTTTACCAGGCGAGTCGGGTAAGGTGGATGGACAATTACCTGTACAGCTGAATAGGGTATGATGATAGAATTTATTGTATAATACTTACAGTTCTACTCTTTATAGATTATACATTTTCAATCTTTTTTTCACAAAATCTTCATAATGTATTCATGAGTCTTGTTAAATTAGTGAACATCCTTTATAAAAAATGAAAATGCCAAAATTTCAATTAGTAGAGCGCGGGTTCGAACATATGTTTACCCACTTGAATCGATTAAAAAGAAAACCTTTTTAAAGTTAGAACTGAGATAAAACGAACAAATATAAATTAACAAATTCGTGCCTCTGAAATAAAACCGATCTGAAAAGATCCGAGTATTGGTCTTGAAGAGGTGAAATGAAATATCAGATACTACCGATTTTCGCACGGAAACAATACAATTCACTTACCAGATTCAATCTCAACCACTTCTCTGGCATAATGACCTCGTTTTGGGAAACAATTTCACAGCAGTCAACATAAAAGCTGATATTATCATGTGGCAACTGCCCCAAATGGGACATTAATATTGTTGTATGTCAGCATGCTTAAGAGATTTCCAATGACAATATATCATAATGTGAAATTCCCGTCTTTTTTATTGTCAGTTAACACAACCTGGTAAATATAGGCAAATGTTATGATCATTCAAATCCTTATATATATATATATATATATATATATATATATATATATATATATATATATATATATATATATATATATATATATATATATATTGAAAGTAGACTTTCCTCTTTATAATGCTGTTCATGCTATCAAAGCCAAGAAAACTATAAGATTGTATGGTGTAAAATCAAACTATCGTTGGTTTTCATGGGCCAAGAACTAAAAGCAATTAATTATGCGCCAATGATCAAAGAAAATTTCACAGTATTCCTGACCACACCCGTGTTATAAGACCGTTTAACGGAATCAATCAATGACCATACCCGTGCAATTTGACCAGCTTAACGGTATCAGTTACCATTCATGTGTTATGAGACCAATTTAACGGAATCAATGACTATAACCGTGTTTTAATGCCACTTTAACGGCATCAGTTACCATACCCTTGTTATAGAACCACTTTAGCGGTATAAATTACCATACTCGTTTTATAGAACCACTTTAACGATATCAATTGCCATGCCCGTGTTAAAAGACCAGCTTATCGGGATCAATGGCCATACCCATGTTATAAGACCAATTTAATGGTATCAAGTACCATACCCGTGCCATAAGACCAGTTTAATGGTATATAATGGTATAACCATATAAGACTTGTTTAATGGTGTTCATGACCATACCGGTGTTATAAGACCAGTTTAATTATATTAATGACCATATAAGACTAATTTAATAGTATCGATGACCATACCGGTATTATAAGAGGGTCAGTGGTTTTATAATGGTGACCAAGATAAAAACTTTTGTGATATCTTCAACGTAAATCTAGTACCAACATTCTCGAGACATTTGTGTTAGTAACGATGATGGAGAAAAAAACTGATGAGGAAATGTGTTGCTTCGTTATGTATTTGTTTTCCATTATTTTATTTTCATAATTTTTTTTTCCCCGGGCTTAGCTATTTCACAAGGATTGACTTCAGAAGCTACAGCAAGAATATGTGTTTTTACGTATTTCGACTTGTTTAGCCTGCACTCACGAACACGCTCGCGCGCACGCACAGACACAACCTCACGAAGCCTCGTTTAAAAGTCTATATAAAACATTTAATTATTACTTACATAACTATTAAATATAAATTCAATTGAGAGTAGCTCCAGAATCCTTATCTTGGAGCTAAATACTTACAGAGTTATACATTTTCGAACAAGTTATTATAATCTTAATATGGCATTATATGTAGGGTGAATAAATATGAACAGATAAAATATTTATTTTGTTGTTGTTGCTATTGCACTTAGTTTTTTTATATATAGTTTTTTGTTGTTGCTCCTCCGCAATTGCTAATTAAATCGTTCTCAATTCCGAATAACTTTGTTAGCCTTTTCTATTTCTTTGGCAAGGCAACTGCAAATGTGGACAATACAATGTTTTAACGTTGATGTGACTGTAACTAGATTTTGGTTACAGCAAAGTCTAAAGGAACTATAAAGGCTGAATCAAATCAGCATTGGTGCATGCTGACAAACGTCCAAATAACGACATAAAAATAAGACGATCCCAAAATGCCAATTTATCATTTGATCCTTTATGCTAACCCATGCTCTTGCGTTTCTTCGTCTAATTTCTTCTGGCAAATGTAATAAACGCTAATTGCCTTAGTTGGATTGTGGAATATTGAAGTCGACTTCAATATTGATTTTCTGTCCTCAAAAATGAGCACTTTTATGCAAATTTTGCGACGCGATTTTAAGTAATAACTTGGGGTAGAGGGCATCAGACATCAGGCCCCCAACCCCATTTCCAAAACAAGAAATAAAACTGTTTTTATGTGTTCATGTATCCCCCTAAGGTGTGTCTGTTTGGAGTTTTTATTCAAAAATAATTTTAATCAAAAATTTAGTTAAAACTAAAAAATTTGATGGGATATTTATTGTTCCTAGTGTATTCTAAAGTGTTGTCCTGTCCTGTGTATGATATGTGTTTATTTGCTATATTCTTTGTGTGGTGTAAATTTTTATCATTGGATAATATAAAAAAATGTTATTTGGACATTATCAATTCCATTAGTTTGTCCAAATTTAAATTCCTGTAATTTGATTAGCTAATTTTGAATTTTAATGAGAAACGGTTGTATTCTACAAAAGAAAAGAAAAACAAATTCCTAGTGTTTTATAAGTGGTGAGACGTTTCTCATTTTTCCTCAAAGTGTTTCAAGGGTGAGAAAACCATGCCCTATTTAAGGAGACGCATTTCCTTTATTTCATCATGCTTCTCTTAATCTTCGGGCATAGCCTTGTCTGCCGTCTTGAAAGTTATATTCAGTTTAAATTTAATTTCTAAACCAAAAATGGTCCGAAAGGGCCTACAATAAAAAAGATAGGAAAATATATTAGCTATCACCTATAAGATTAAGTTGGGTAACCCTTTATTGTTGATGTTAGTCCTATATCCTATATCTATATCCCTCTGCGTGTGTTTGTGTGTGTATTCTGTTTGTCCATTTCCTGCATACGAGTTTTTCTGAGACTCTTTCGTATGCCTGTTTACTTCGCGTAGTGCCTTGTGACTTAGCCCATCGATGCCTGTGCCTCATACTTCACCCATCTGCAGGTTCCATGTTTTCCTCTAACATTTCATGGGGGGGGGGGGGAGGAAAGAAGAATAATGTTAATTTAGTAGTATATTAGTATTATTTGGGTTATCCATTTTTCCTGTTGTTGGTTACAGTTATTTAGTTTTTTTTTTATTTTTAGAGGCACCGGAGGACTCGCTTTTATAAATATATTTTGGTTAGATGAATTGGTCAAATATTCCCATGAGGTGACAGATGAGGGCAAGGTTCCAGCCCGTGCTCAGGCCGGTACATACCCCGAAACACCCCCCCCCCCATCTCTTGATTACAATGACCGGACCACATACCATCATTGTTTTAGTTATATATTCTGTGGTTTTCATTCACAGTTTTTGGTCAAAGTCTCCATCTAAAAATATGTTATCCCTCCGGTACCCCTCTCTTTTACAAATTTCCAGGATTAAGTTAATGCGTTCAGGTTTTCGTTTTTCACATTGCACTATTGCATATACCTTGTGAAATTTGCTGTCTTGCACATTGGACACTTTGGCATTAGTTCAATCATTTGCCTTCTCATGGCTACTTCCCCTGTTAGCCATGAGTTATGCATATATTTAAATATTAAGCTTGGCATCTTTAGGGATCTAATGTTTGACCAGTGCCCCAATGCCCTGTCCCAATTTACATCCCAATTTTCCTGCTCAACTTTGCTCCGTATACGTTTTGTTATATCCTCCCTCAACCGTTCTTAAGTTATATATATATATATATATATATATATATATATATATATATATATATATATATATATATATATATATATATATATATATATATATATTCCTCACAATTCATTTCTGTCCCTATATTTAACCTAAAGTTAGGGTGCTATTTTTGTATATGTCTTCTCTATTTCTGATTGTATACCCATACCAGTATACGTATAGGACCTCCCATGGTGTTTTAGGTTTGGTATTTGTTTTTTTTGTTATATTTATAATGTTGGTGCATTTCAGTAGTATTGAGCTGGGAAATGCTAGTCCTCCCCTATAAGTAATAATTTGAAACATTTTGAGAGAATCAGTTTATGTTGCTATGAAATGCTTTCCCTGTACTGAATTTTACAATAAGCTTAACCGGCAACTAAATCTGCATACAGCAATACGTATTTCACGAAGAAAACTGTAACCAATATTTAGTTACAAAGCTCCCTAACAGAACCGGACAACTCAATTAAATCAAGAATGGTACATGTTAATTATCAGTATGACAACAACGGAAAATAAGACAATCTCAATGGAGCAGTCGTTATATTATTAATCGTGTCTTTTTCGTTTGTTCATCTCAGTTCTACTGGCAAATGTAAACATTTGAAAAATATTGTAATTATGATGGTGAAATATCAAACCTAGCTCCAGCCTTTCAATTTTCAAATTTATGCGTGGAAGTGCAACTGTGTACGATAAAGTTTCTGACTCGGATTCAGTAAGTGTCCGGATACATTGTCCTTTGAGGACTAACGGTGCTTATTCAGTTCCCATTGTAAATCTTTGCAAACACCATGACATTTAAAAATCAACAACTTAAATGTTTTGAGTGCTCATAATCAAACCTATATTTATCAGTATAGATGAAACCTGGATGTCAGCTTCTGTGTAGAGATAAGGATATGAGCCGTGGAATTTTCTGGACCTGCATATGTTTGAAACATGTGCTTTCAATTCCGCACCAAAGAGTCAGGTGCTAATTTTAGTAATGAGTGTTCTAAAGTCAAGACTGTTAAAGGACTGAAATTCCATCAATGAAACAGTGTTTCTTTTTTCATGTACAACTAGAATAATCTCTCAAAAGATTCTTTTTCCTAAAACATAATTTACATTATTAATCAATCCTGGTCAGCCAAACCCGTATCTACACCAATTTATGTTCACCCATTTCCAGGCAGGTTCACATTTTTCAATATCATTAGTACCGTGTGTCCGATATCTACTCTTGATTTTTTTTTTGAACGCCCTAGGAATAGTATTTCAATACATAAGTAAGCAATGTGCATAGTCCTGCTTGTCAAAGATTACATTAGTGAATATTAAATTATATTGCAAGTTCATGTTCACCTATGGAGCAATGGTGCATTTCAGACAACATTTAAATATTTAAGCTTTATTTAAGAAAATCAGAAAAAATATTAAAATAAAGCTTTCTAATAAGAATCATCTTTTTTAATATCACCATTTATCGGTCTTCAATTTAATGCTGAAATATATTACCAGCCTTGTCATAGTATGTAATTAATGAGTAAAAGGTCAAGATGACCATATATATGTACATGTATTATTACAGAAATAGAGATTTAAATGACAAAAATTACTTAAAATTCCTCCCAGAATACATATAGTTTAAAACTAAAGTAAGGTAGACACAAGTCCATTAGAATGCAAAATATGAACTTTCAAAACATTCTCTGAAAGAAAGAAATATGATGCAAAATCATGAGAGGTCATCACCATTAAGCATGGTGGAAGAGACCTAAGTGATCATATCTGAAGCATTATGTTTCAAAACACAATTAGGAAATATCATATTGCTTACTATAATTACTCTATAAATGGTAAATTGTATATATTTTATATATGTATTGCTTAGATATTAACCAAAGTGCAAACCACTCCACCTAACAGTCAAATCCACACTGGACCCCCCCCCCCCCCGTTTCTTGGTAGCAGTTGATATATCTGAATATTTGTTTAATATCCCACTGAAAATCAGTCTATGGTTTACAAAAGGTATTAATTTTGCTTGTCATTCACAAATAGAACCATATGATTGCATTTATGGTAAAGTTAATAGCACTTGCATATGTGGTGTCACTGTATTGTTGTGGCTGTCTATAGGACTCACGGTACTAATTCAGTTCCCATAGTAAACCTATACAAACACCATGACATTAAACAAAATCAATAACATAACATTTTTTATTGCTCATGATCAAAAATCTATATTTATCAGTATAGATGAAACCTGGATGTCAGCTAATGTGTTGAGGAAAGAATACGAGCCGCGGCATTTTCTGGACCTGCATATGTTTGAAACATGTGCTTTAAATACTGCACCAAAGAGTCAGGTGCTAATTTTAGTAATGAGTGTTCTAAAGTCAAGACTGTTAAAGGACTGAAACTACATCAGTAAAACAAGTCTCTATTTTTGTCATGTACAACTAGGATAATCTCTCAAAAGATTCTTTTTCCTAAAACATAAATTACATTATTAACCAATCCTGGTCAGCCAAACCCATAGCTATACTCTATTTTAGGCTCACCCATTTCCAGACCGGTTCCCATTTTTCCATATCATTAGTACCGTGTGTCCTTGAACACCCACCAGTCAGCTAAAGGTGTCCTTGGACTCGTAGTTAGACTATATACTTCATTTGATGATGATTGCATTTTAACGGCATTTTTCCACACATTATTATATTGATCATGCCTGAGAAATTGGATCCAAGTGTCTTCCCCGAGGACATGTCGAAGTAGCCGACCCGGAATGCCGTGGGTATAGCACCTGCATCGGTTACTAGACCACCACCTTACTGACTGAAATACCGTAAAGGCATAATAAAAGTCAAATTTATATGGTTTTGTCATAAATTCCCTCCATTAGTTCTTTTACTCGTCCATTATGCCCTTGTATCGTCAATTGAAATGAACACTTAAATGAATTATATCTTCATTGCTTATTGGAAAGTTTTGAAAATTAAACAATTTCTATTTACAGTTTTTAATATTCCAGCTATTGTATATCTGCATAGATGAAATGTTACTAATTTGTGTATATACAGAGATTAATCATACTTGAACATCAGTGATCAACATATATGCCAATTTGGCACCATCACACATGGCTTTTTTAAGGCAAATATTATTACACGAATCCCGTTTCGTCCTATTTAAATTAAAATCAATTCAGATATGGTTGATTACCCATGAGTTACTGCCAAAAACGAAGGTGAACCAAAATGAGAATGAAACAATGAGCATGTGACTATTACATGACATGGACGTCTTTTATTTAGCTTTGTCACAAAAAAAAATAATCGAATGATTTGTTTTTAGCTATAACTTGTACTTCATAGTTTCTTTTATAAAATGCTGACTATAGATGATATAAACGGACACAGTCCTTCTGTGGACTGCATATTCAGCGTATAAAACTGTAAGCGAAACTAGACATGATAAATAAATTTTGCTGATGTCTTTTTTCTTTACACTCGACTCAAGAGAACAAAACAGTCTCAACATTCTGGTATCGTAAGTTCCACCTGAATGTCTTGCCCTCGTTTTGTCTATAGATCTGCAATAGCGAATGAGACAGATAATATGTCTGATTTAAAAACAAAAAAAAAGTATCTCCATACAACTGTCTTTGTCCAAGAAGTATGACTCGTTTCATGAAACATGTGGTATACCTAATTGTTTCACACCAACTATAACAGTTTAGATCTACTAAACAAATGTGTATGTCTGCATTGAAAGAAGGATGTCAATAAATAAATTTATCAATAAACTTAATATTTATCTTCACATTCAACCTTTATCGTAAAAGTCGCAACTTTATATATATATATATATATATATATATATATATATATATATATATATATATATATATATCCACTCTTAGCTTTCAGTCAGTTAAAAGGTTCAGTAAATTAAACTACTCAGTGACAAGGAGATAAGTGCTTAGTGAGTGCAAAACGATATTTCTGAAAATTAGTATACAATAATTTATAATCATATTGTGAAGGAATTTTCTTTTGTAAAGTGCGTGCAGGCGCTTCATCAAATAGAGACAAAATCTGCGTATTTTCGTTTGTTTAGTATATGCAAGCACTTCCGCAAATAAAAGGCTATGTGGTATTGAGTCATTAGGAGTCAAATACCTTGCCCATAGGCTCTCCATAGCATTAGTAGTGAAGTATCTTGCCCATAAGGCTCACCATAGAAATTGAAATGCATCATCTTGCCAGTAGGCCTATCATATCAATAGGAGTGAAGCATCTTGCCTATAGGCTCACCATAGCAATAGGAGTGAAGCATCTTGCAAATACGCTCACCACAGCAATAAGAGAGAGTGAAGTATCTTGCCAATAGGGTTATCGTAGCAATAGGACTCATGTATTTTGCCCATAGGATCGCCATAGCAATGGAAGTCAAGCATCTTGCCTATAGGCTCGCCATAGCAATAGGAGTGAAGCATCTTGCCCATAAGCTTACCCTAGCAATATTAGTGACGCATCTTGCCCATAGGCTCACCATAGCAATAGGAGCCAAGCATCTTGCCAATAGGCTCACCATCGCAATAAGAGTGAATCATCTTGCCCATAGGCTTACCTTAGCAATATTAGTGAAGCATCTTGCCCATAGGCTCACCATAGCAATAGCAGTAAAGCATCTTTTCAATTATCTCGCCATAGTAATATGAGTAAAGTATCTTGCGAGTCATCTATCTCGCCACAGCGATAAGAGTAACGTATCGTGCCCATAGGCTCACTATAGTAATAGGATTAAGTATCCTGGAATGTTTGGATTCTTTGAACCAGCAACTTTTGGCCTGTGAGTCAACTACACTAGCCAGTGAGCCACAGCGTATTTGCATATAATACTTGAAATATGCAGGAAAATAAATGTTGCCAAATATTTGGCTATGTCGATTTATGTGGATGTGGATGGGGTATATTTGTATACCGAGTTAACTGAAGCTTTATAAAACTATTACTATCGGATACAGTTAGCATAAAGTATACAAATAATACATTATCCAGAATCTTTAATATACAATCTTGCTAAAATTGTGCTAGAGTTTTATTTAGGTCTGAGAAGATCGACTGCCGCCATGACCTATGTTCTCAGATTACATGCATTTAACAAGTCTTGTCGGCCTCTTTCGGTCTTTACCTTTTATCCTTGATCTTGTAGTTATGTGTGTTAATATTTTTTTTGGTCAGCTCTGTTTTTCTTAAGTTTGTTATTCGCGATTCTGTATTAAGAACTTACCTTTTAATCGACACCATATGGCAAGCACCGTGTTTACGTACTGTTAAACCCTATACACATATACATACTTATTATATCGTAATTAATGTTGCTGGTGTTATTTCTATCGCTGCTGCTGATGTCATTTCTTTGTAAAGTTGTAGAGTCTTCATTCGTTAGCCTTTATCTGGGGTTATATATATATATATATATATATATATATATATATATATATATATATATATATATATATATATATATATATATATATACCAATAACTGAAAATACCTGGTAAAAAGTCTTTTTATACGTATTCGTAAGTTTTGATCCCTTGATTACGCTCGGAATGCAATCAAATAATTAAAGTTAAGTTCTATTGTAATTGTCAGTCTTTAAATATTTCTAAATCATAGATAAACTACTTTTGAAACATTTACTGGTAGATATAATCGAGCAGGTTAATATGTTATTGACAGGGATCTCCGTAAAAGCAGACAAACTGAATAATAACCTAGGCAAAGAGAGTAGAACAGAGACAAGAAAAGATGAAATAATTAATTAACTGTGAAGCGCGTTCTGGTGTTGACAGAAAACACCAAGTGCAGTACGAAATTTATGATAATTCAACGATCAGAGAGAGAGACGGTGTCAACTTTCACTTCAGTTATCAAATGAGGACAACCTTTATTAATTTTGGAGATGCTGAATAGAGCTGTTGAGGGTCTCACAGCCGTGATGGGGAAGGGGGTCTCAGAGCTGGGTGTGGGTCCTCAGAGCTATGGGGGTGGGATGGTGGAAGATAAATATTTTATTTGAGATTCCTTCGTATTATTTATATAGACTCACTGCTTCCTCAATGTCATAACCATAAATATTTTATTGAACAGCCATGAAACAAAAACAAAAAGAAAACTTGGAATAAAAGATACAAATTACGTTATGGAAAAATGAGGAAACGATAAATGCTAAGTAAATCCACTACAGGTCAAAATTATCAACTATGTTCCGAGTAAATATTAAACTAAATTTTGTATAGGATTTATCGAATTAATTAAATTTTTTAAAAAAACCTGGTTTAATGGAGCTACTGAGAATGTGTCGTCGGAAAACAAAATTAAAATGATATTTACTGATGTAAAGAGATAAACTGATGGCACGGATAAATGAGTTAGGGATGTTTATATGTTGTCATGGGGATGCGACAACTCTTGGTAAGTTGAGCGTTTGCGCATTATCTTGAACTATTTAATAAAACAATAAACATGAAAAGTACTAAACAACAACAACAATAATAATAATAATAATAATAAAGGTACTATACAGTTCTTTGGTCTTGAGTTCATTACCTTACCACTACGTTTGAACCTACCAAAGCTAAGCCAACGTCTGAACCTTAAGCACACTTATATAAATTGTTAGAAATTTCTTTGTAATTGTTGGAAAACGAAAAAATTGAAATATAAATTACACTACTTTCAAACATAAATATAGAAATATTATCTAACAGCTTTGAGAATTTGATATTAGGATCGAGTTTGTTTGATGCCATCCGGAATCTTGACTTGCATTGAACATTGCTTAAATCTTCAGTTTCTTGTCAATTCACAAAATTATTTCTATGGGTGTGACTGATGTTGGCACGAAAATGCGGCAATCTTTTTCACGAACTTGTATGAACGAATACACGCTTTGCATTATATATAAGGGGGCCCCACGTGGCCGAGTAGTCTAAAGCGCTATCCGTTACGGATCACTGCCATCTCACCTCTGTCTGCGTGTGTTCGAGTCTAGGATTCGGCCAATGTGGGTATATGAGAAAGCTTGCCAGTAGCTTCTCGTGGATCGGTGGTTCCCGGGTTCTTCCTCCACCATTAATACTGGTCGCAATGCATAGCCTATCGTGTGCTGAAAAATGGCGTTGAAACCCCACAAGAACATTATATCTAAACATAATGTTGACTCTATTTCGCTGCCGCGTACAGCGTTACCCATTGTGAATGACTTTAGTTGTGGCCATCAATTTCTGATCACTTACTGTACCACGCCCAAATCGCCGTGTGTGTGTGTGTGTGTGTGTGTTTCATATTCCCCATGTTTTCTGGCAGTGGATTTGACCACATATGTAGTAGTTATGGTCTATATATATCGTCACAACGCATGAAAGCCTTCCCATTGAGCTGTCCACAGTACGGAAGCATTCTTGATCTTTACAGGTAGGTGACAATGTAAAAGTTCATATTTTTGTTGCTATCCATACTATGTGTGGCAATAGTGTAAATATGAAATTTTGGAAATTTATTAAAAATTTAAGTCAGACCTATGTTATTTATATAGCTTCTTGTAGTAGTAGTAAGCGCTTTACGTTTTGGTTGATTAAATTTGTTTCTGAATGAAGTAAAGCAGATGTTTCGTGGACATTCCGCGTTAACTTTTTTGATACAATGTTTCGGATGTAGGCTAGCTATACAGTAGACGCCAGAAAGGTCCTTACAAATAACATACAAGTGACAAGATATAAATTGTTTCCTTTAGTTGGTAATAAGAATGGCATCCTGAATTTCCTCAAAATATACTTTCTTAGTTCAGTAAATCCGAATTACATGAGCCATGTCATGGGTTCTCAATCCTAATTACACATTTCGAAATTGTACTGTTATTTCGAATCTAAGTGCAATTACATCCTCCTTACTGCGCTCAAAATGAAATAAGCATTAAATTCCATAGCGTCCTTTTGATAATCGCAATTAAAAGACATCATATTTTCCCCATATTATGATTTCAAACATTCAGTTACAGAAACAGAAATACATTTGCAGATGTCATCACGCTTCTCCCTCGCTGCTTCAATTCGATGTATTTCATGTGGAATTGTCAATATAAATATAGTCCATAACCAAGACATTTCGTAGAATCGAAAAAAATACCAAAATCAATTCATTCCAGATCAAATGGAAATGTTGTTCCAATACGCATTCATTCACAATATGACTCCAAATTACAATTTTAACTAGAAACGCCATTTTCTTTCGAAAGCTATGTCGAGCGCGCGACTAAGTTAAAATTTATCTGTGCGGAGATATGTGCCCAGTAATAATGTTGTTGTTGTCTAATGATGAATCTGCGCTTGCTTATTTCGTTTGGAATACGGCATTCATTCAGTTACTTTGTTTCTTGTAGTGTATTGTTTTCATATAATTAAACCTTAAGTAGAATAAAAAAATGAGCATATAATAAAAAGGTTACTGCCTTTGTATGGGAAAATATGAACTCGTTTTGTCGGAAGTATATACTGCACTCCTACGGTCGTGCAGTATTTACATCCGAAAAACTGACCGATCCGGTGGCCTAGTGTTTAAAGCGTCCGCCTCGGATGCTGGAGGTCGTGGATTCGATCCCCGGCCGAGTCATACCAAAGACTTACAAAAATGGTACTTGTTGTTATTGTTGTAGGGTTTAACGCCATTTCAGCACACGATAGGCTATACATGGCGGTTGTTGTTGTTGTTGTTGTTGTGGGGTTTAACGCCATTTTTCAGCACACGATAGGCCATATATGGCGGCCAGTATTAATGGTGGAGGAAGAACCCGGGAAAACCCAGGAAAGAACCACCTACCCTCGAGAAGCTACTGGCAAGTCTTTTCACGTACCCACATTGGCCGAATCCGAGACAGAGGTGAGATGGCAGTGATCCGTAACGGAGAGCGCTTTAGACCACTCGTCTACTCGGCCCCCCCCCCCCCCCGCAAAACAAAAAAAAAAATTGTTACTAACAGCTGCCTCGCTTGGCGCTCAGCATTAAGAGCTTAGTGTTAGGACTGGTCTACCTGATGTCAGGATAATGTGACTGGGTGGGACATCATGCTCCATGTCTGCGGCATGATGCCCCAGTGCTGGACATCACTACAAACTGCCACACCGCAGACATCGTAGCGATATGACTGAAAAATTGTTAAAGCTACGTTAAAAATTCAAATCACACACACACACACATACGAAAAACTCGTTCATATTTTCCCATACAAATGCAGTAACCTATATATATATATATATATATATATATATATATATATATATATATATATATATATATATATATATATATATATATATATATATATATATATATATATATATATATATATATATATATATATATATATATAGTTGCCGCTGACGTTCATCACTTCCGAATTGTATTTGTATCTTTGTTGCTCAGGCATGGCAACTGAAAATTCAGACTTCAAAAATTGTTTAAATGCTAATAATATTATCTTGATTTCAATGACAAGGATTTCGTTTTATGTTTTAAAGCACATCAACACAAGCAGGTTATTTAATGTCAAGATTGTTGGGAAAATGTTGTTTTGGCCAATGACACACCACCGTTGCCGAACCGTGCTGACCCGATAGTAGGATTCGAATCAGTACCCTTTCGGTCGCGTGTCTGGGATACTATCCATTTAGCCACGACGACCGCTGGTTACAAAGGGGCCTACCAAAGCAGGAAGGATGACTGGAATCAACTATGGTGCACGACGATCATCTGTCACATAATGAGAGAAATTATAAGACAATCTATGCATACTAATTTATCGCTTTTGTTTGCCTCATTTCTGCATTTCATTTCTTCTGACAAGTGTCGTAAAAATCAATACTGTGAATTTTATGGTGAAATATCAAGACTAGGACTAAGATTGATTTTCTTTCCCTCAATGGCATATACTTCAGTGATATCTAATGTAATGAAGTTTTGAAAGTGATTTTATGTAGTGTTTACAATCACTGTAAGCTCATTAGTCCCTACTGATTATTAAATAAATCTGTCATTCAACATTCACTGAGTAATTCATATCGGAAAAATATTATATTTTCATATTTTGAATTTCGCTGAAAGTAATGCAATTGAGTCTTTTCCTTTCCCGTTTTGCTGCAAGTATGTCTTTTCCTTGTCAGGTTTGCTGTCCAATTTGCTGTCAATGTGTTTTCATAGCCCGTTTTGCTGTCATCAAGACTGTTCTTTACCCGCTTTGCTGTCAATAGTTCTTTTTGTCTTTGACCGGTTAGCTGCCATCACGACTGTTCTTTACCCGCTTTGCTACAAACATTTTTTTTTCCTTGCCCGTTTTGTTGCCATCAAAACTGTTCTTTACCCGCTTTGCTGCTAATGTTTTTTTTTTCCTTGCCCGTTTTGCTGCCATCAAGACTTTTCCTCGTCCATTTTGCTGCCATGCCAGTATGTTTTTTTCTTGCCCCTTTTGCTGCCAACAAGACTTTTCCTCGTCTGTTTTGTTGCCATTAGCAACACGATTTGATGAAGAAAAGTCTTGATGGCAGCAAAACGGGCAAGGAAACAAAACCTGTTGGCAGCAAAGCGGGTAAAGAGCAGCCTTCATGGCAGCAAAACGGGTAAGGAAAACAAACCTTTTCCTTAAATGTATACTATAACTTTTAAGTTTACCTAAATCTGTCAAGAATTAAATTAAACTTTTCACATAGATAGTTGACATGCATCTGGGTGTATGGCGACATCAAACAAGCATGCTTAACAAAAACGTTACCTCCGTATTGCTATTCCTATAACTGACGAAAAATGAATATGAATACATTTCGACGATTGATCTTTTTTTCCCCACAAAGAAATACAACTAAAAAGAACCACCCTTAAACAATGTATACGAGAATTATATATGATATTATCGTCTTGTTATATCTGATTATAGTGATAGAAAAAGTAGTTAGAATATATTTTACAGTGATATATTGAAATATATGAGTTTGCGAAACATTATTTCGCCACAGTGGCGACATAACGTTTGGTATTGCTTTTTCCATTTAGGAAATAATCTGCCCTTATGTTTGTTATTCCAATCTGTATTTTCATATTTACACATATTTTTTTCTTCTTCTTCTTGTTCTGCTCATTTTCTCTCCCTCCCTCCCTCTCTCTCTCTCCCTCCAGGATGTACAGATCTTAAAATGTCTCAACTGTACACCGTCTAATGTACATTTATGCAGTCATTGAAGTACCACCTAAATATGAATTCCAAACAGAAAATATAGCAGCTATTATCTTTTCTTTAAATAAGATGTCCACCTGAATCATGAAAACTGACAGTGACTGAACTGTTGCCACGTATCACCCATACATTATTGCATAACTGTAACGCTTTAAAACAAACTATACACACACGTTTCTGAAAACAGAAACACCCCGATTAAATATAGTAATCAACAATTATAAGAAGTAATTTTAACTTGCATCACAATCTCGTTTGAAAGCGATGGAAAAATCAGGTGTTGCTTAGAGTTGATTGTAAACCGAAATTAAGTGACACTCGTGAATTGGATACATTCTGCTACCGAAGTAGACTGCAAGTTTGACAAGGCCACACGAAAAGTTGCATTTATACGTAGAAATGAACAAAATAAAGAACTAATTTCTTTACAACTAAAATCACAATCGTTAACATGTGTTGTTTAAATACGTTACTCACTGAAGTCTTTTAGATAAAACAGTTATGTAATTTTTTTACACTAGACTCCCAATAATATCAGTCAGCGCTTAAAATGTCTTAACAATTTGTTTAAATAAAATCTCTTAATTTTTGTACTATTAGAATCATATTGCATGATACGTGAACAATAAATTTGTAAGCCGTCGCTATCTAAACATTGTTGTAAAATTTTGGAACTTTTTTTCTATCGACGTAGTAATGTAGCTGTTAATAGCATTGGCACAGAATGGAGGAAATCCGTGGATATCGACTGCCTTTGCTTTCATTTTTTTATTATTTAAAGAAAGCATTCTTTTTTTGGGAGCATAAATAGGGAAATATTTCACCCGTGAAGTAGAAACATTTTGAATTGTCACTCGTGGTTTCAACAATATGTATACCATATTCAGGACTGTAAGACAATGTGTGTACATTATACAGTTGTTGTTGTTGTTGTTGTTGTTGTTGTTATTGTTGTTGTTGTAGGGTTTAATTTCATTTTTCAGCACACGATAGGCTATACATGGCGGCCAGTATTATTGGTGGAGGAAGAACCCGAGAAATCCCCGGAAAGAACCACCGACCCTCGAGAAGCTACTGGCAAGCTTTCTCACATATCCCACATTGGCCGAATCCGAGACTCGAACCCATTATACAGTACTGTAAGACAACATGTGTACATTATACTATTTATACAGTACTCTAAGTTGTTATTGTTGTGATTTGGATTTTTAACGTTGCTTAACGTAGCGATATGACTGAAAAATTGTCAAAACTACATTAAAAATCCAAATCACACACACACACATACACACTTTTTTTTACAGAAAAGGGGGTAATAACTTGATATTTCTTAACACATTGAAAGTGGGGGAGTATTATGACAACATGCGTACATTATACAGTACTGTAAAACATGTATACCTTATACAGTACTGTATGACAACATGTGTACCTTATACAGTACTGTATGACAATATGTGTACATTATACAGTACTGTATGACAATATGTGTACATTATACAGTACTATAAGACAGTATGTGTACATTGTACAGTACTATATGACAGTGTACCTTATACAGTACTATATGATAGTGTACCTTATACAGTAGAGTTAGACAATATGCGTCGTCACTTCCATTTGCAAAGAATTTCTATTCACCGTATGCAATATATTAATAACACAATTTGGATTATCGACAGTGTTCTGCTATGTTTAATTGGGAATCGCATCAAACTTGTATTGCTGTTTTTACAATCTAATGTTGTCTGGTACACATTTGTAATAAAGAAATGTGACACCAAATATATTTGATTATTAAACTATGTATCGGACTTGTATTTTTATTGCTCATATATTCCTCATAGAAAACGGAAGTAACGAAATCCCACTGCCCCAAACACATATAAGCTTTTCTTGGCCTTTAATCCCCTATCTATTTGTTGCGTTAAGAATTAAGAAATTTCATACATAAAGACGATGATGTCTTTTACGATCAGTTATGCGTTTACTTTTTATAGTAATCTCAGACGGTCTGCCAAATAAATCGCAAAACCTTGTTGTCAATCCCTTTTTGCTCGAATTATTGATATTAAATATTTTCAAAATAAATACTTTCACTGATAGATAATGGGGGGTTCATGAAATTTGTTGTGAAAAGACATTCTTTGTATTAATATGGTATACAATATTTGTTCATATCTCTTCAATACATATCACGTTTCAATATTAGACATGAATGCAGCTGCATGTGCCATTTAATAAATCTTCGATGATCATGTAAACAATTACGCTGGTGATATTGTATAGTAATGTTACCGCAAACAAATAAACACTTCGTAGAAACGAAATCCATATGTAATAAAAACTAAACACCTTTGTTTGCGTGGGTTCGAGTCTCTGGATCGCCCTAATGTCGGTACGTGAGAAAGCTTGCCAGTAGCTTTCCGTGAGTCGGTGTTATTTGAGTGGTTTTCCCGGGTTCTTCCTCCACCATTCATATTGGCCGCTATGTACAGCCTATCTTGTGCTGGAAAATATATCCGTGGCGCCGAGTATGGTATACAATCCAACTATCCTTTAAAAATGAAATATCCTTTCGGTCCCTACAGAATAGTATTTCTCAATCAAATATGCAAATGGAATTTTAAAATGTAAACTTTAACTTGAATACTATTCATGTCCGATCATTTGCACAATTTACATTTCATTTAATAAACGTGGAAACTTGTGCACCAGTTGAATTTACTTTCCTGAGAAACGCAGCGATAAATCCTGAGTACGAATTTCAGTTCAACACTATTTTCATAATTGTCTAAAATAAATGGTTTCGCATCCTCTACAAAAAACCTGGATGACTAGTACTTGGCTTGTCACCATGATTCACAATATGCATAGGCGTTTGTAATTATTATGATTTCTATGGATGCAGTACTTAGTCTTTGTTGTTGTTGTTGTTATAGAGTTTAACGCCATTTTCCAGCACAAGATAGGTTATACATGGCGGCCAGTATAATTGGTGGAGGAAGAACCCGGGAAAACTACGGAAACACCACCGACCCACGAGAAGCTGCTGGCAAGCTCTCTCATATACCCACATTAGCCGAACCCGAGACTCGAATCCACGCAGAGGTGAGATGGCAGTGATCTGTAACGGTGAGCGGTTTAGACCGCTCGGCCACTCGGGGCCCCGTGAAGCGTAGTATTATTTAATATTATTTAAATATGATAACTTGTTTGCACAACTGGAACCCGAAATAACTTGTTTGCACAATTTGGACCCACAATAACTTGTGTTTGCACAATTGGGACCCAAAACAATTCGATACTATGATGACAAGATGCCGGGCATTTGCAGACCTCCCAACCCTTACGATTTTGCAGTAAGTCTTACGAAAATGACTCTTAAAATACGAACTTAAGGAATAAAAGCAAAAGCTACGAAAAATAATTGTTTCCGAATAATCTGGATAATTGGCTCATCCCTGATTGATTTTGATCTGGATTTCATATTAGAATTATTGGAATTGGTAAGGGAACCAGACTAGCTTTACCGCAGTACCTCAGACGCTTTAGACTGCACATATTTATTTCAAGCAAAGCGTCTGAATGAAAAACCTGTTTGATTATATATAACAAATTTACAAATGGCGTCCAACAAAAGATGCTTGTGGACATAGAACACAATTAATTTTACTATATGTTCTCTACATTTGTTTCTCAGTACTGACCTTTCCACTGTGTGACAATCAATACAAATCATATGTTAATCTAAAATACCTTCAAAGATGACTTCACAGTGAAGTTCTCGTCAAAGGTTGACCTGCTGTTTTTTGAGATGCTGGACTGTCAACATAGCAGCATGTTGTAAACAGAACACAGATTTCACTTCCGGGCCATCACCAAGGCCTTTTTACTCACTGTGCACTGTCGCCTAAATACACACAGACAACAACACCCTGAGCTCATATTATCAACAATAAACAGCTACCTTTAAATCCCTACCAGAAATGCATACATAAAACTCTTCTATCACCAACAAAATGAGAGAGGAAAATATGTTCTAAAAATAGACTAGAACTACATTCGTGGGTACTGAACTGGAAGCATTAATTGTGACCCGATTCCATGTTGAAGACGAAAGGGAAAATAAACCTCTTAAAACGTGTTAATAATTAACGCAGAAGAATATTCAGATTCTGTTGAATCAAAGCAGAAAGGGACACAATTACCTTTATTGGACATTACGTGCCAATTTGAGTGTCTCGTGGCGGGATATATGATTGCCGTAATCATGTGAAATTGAAAAGTATTCCAAGAAATTACATCAAGTTGAGAGATGAGAGATAGAAACAAGCTATTCAGCTGCATAGGGTTTGGAAATGAAGTATGTGCAACTCTACTAGTGGTCGAAATCTTTCATTAAAACTCGTATGATTTGGCTGACTTGATACTGTTTTACTCATATTTACTTAATTTCTTATGAGCATACATTGACAACAATTGATAACGTGAGCTAGTGATAATCAATATATACGTCGAGATTGTCTAATTTAAGTGTGCAGACTGTTCTGAAGCATAACACACTATCATATCTAAAATTGTTTGGCAATCATGTCTGCTAAAAATCAGGAAATGTTCACATCGTCCGATGGGTACAATTTCCCACAGGGGATAATATTAAATCATCATTATACGTGGTCGTTGGTTATATAATTGGATAGCTTCCAAAAGAAAGAGAAATTTGCCTGAAAGACAATGGGTACTCGATAACTTCCATAAAAAAGATAACTTTGCTTGAAAGGGAACGGCAATGATGGGAATGGCAGTGGGATACATGCATGTTTTATAAATAGATATTTTGCAGACGTAAATTACTTGTCTGTTGTAGAATACGTATTGGTGGGGCTTCTTTTGTACAAACGTGGTAGGTGAAGGACACGCAGTTTCGAATACTAGGTGACAGAGGCAGTGGAACTCGCCGGTAAGTCGCCATAGATGCAGTATTCTGAAGTTTTAGTTTTTGTGCTCTCTTTTTTTGTCTAATTTTACACGAGCTATGATGCAGACTTCCTCTGGCGTTGATATTTAAAAGCCAGTTGATATGATTTGCAGATGAGCTCCACTTACTAGAGAATTCTGATGCTGATACGATAACCCGACGACGAAAGACCCTTCTAAAATCCTATCAAATCTGATCTCAACATAAAGAAGCATGCGTGCCATTTTATCTTGTCTTTAGAATTGTATTGCTTGGGATTGAGAGACTTTTAGTCTATATTGTACTTCTTTTCTCTGTTTCAGGATGTCTGTTTTGTTCATAGCCATTATATTCCTGCTTCCATCTTAGCAAAAGAGCAAATATGCGTGTCGAGAAAAACAGTTTGCGTAAATTACAAGTGTGTCTTCTGATGAAAAAAAAATAACAGTTTCTAATTATACAAATTTCAGTCTTTTCTCTGGCTGGGATGGAGGCATACTTTAATTTAGTCGTTCAGAACCTTTAAATGTGCAGTATCCACCAACGTATACTATCTGCAAGACATGACTGAACCCAACCAGTAAGTCATACCTTAGGCCATATACTTAATTATCACCGAACACAACCAAGAAAGTCATACCTTTGGTCATATTTTTAATTATCACTGAATCCAATGAAGAAAGTCATACCTTTGGCTATATTTTTAATTATCACCGAACACAACCAAGAAAGTCATACCTTTGGTAATATTTTTAATTATCACTGAATCCAATGAAGAAAGTTGTACATTTGGTCATATTTTAAACTATCACTGTAAAGATTAAATAACTGAATATTGTTGCCTTATGCAAGAATCTGACATGGACATTCTGACTTGTGTCCTTCTTTCTTTGATCTTGGTCTTTTATGGTTGAAATTACTAGGAGAAAAATAATCCTTGTGTCTATAATGTCAATGGAACTTACCTGTGTGCCAGTTTTCTTTATTGACTGTTCTATCTCTTCTAATCTCTTTACCGTTCGGCCATTTCTCATGATTTGGTAGTCAATACTTTTTTAATCCTTGCATGTCCGATTGTTATTGCTGAGATGTAATATTTGGCTGCTTTCAGTTTTTGCTTTATTCACAACATAGTTTTATCACGTGTAACGTTATCTGATTTAATTCGTATTTATTTGTAATTTAATTGTTTGTCAATTTAAATTTTTGTATTCTATAATAATGTAAATTTTTTCACCAGAGATGATACTTTTTCAGAAAATTGTTTAACCTTGACTGTTAGTTTATAAACACCAGGTGTTGATCTAAATTCGGACCTTGATTCAAAATTTGTAAACAAAGTTCTATTTTATTTTAAAATGATTGCTTGTTTCCAAGATCATGACGGAATTACATTTAAGATGTAAACAACTAATTTTATTTCTTAGAAAAAATTATTGGTCTAATCAAGGACATATTCTGTTTACGTGATATAAACACGATCACGTGACCCCCCCCCCTTCTGATTTCGCAACTTGGGGTAATTTCGAAACTGCGTCTTATGATACAATATAACCTTTGTTTTAGAGAGAGATTTCTCAGTTTAGTTTTGGGGATTTTACACTTGGTATCAAGTTGTTTTCTTTGTTGTTGCCAGATTTTGAGTTAATTATCGTCAGATCATTTGGATTTCAAAAGGATTGATTCTTTATTCTCTGGAAAAATTTGAAAAGTGCTCACACAGATTTTGTAAAGACATTGTTTACAAGTTTAATTTGGATTTCCAATACCGGAGTGCCATTATTTGTATTTCTACAAGGAACTGTAGATAAGCAGAGTACTGACTACAGCATACGTCATCGTCATCCATCTTGGATTTTCCATCAGGATTCCAACTTGACATTATTAGAACATTTATTACTGGGACTTTTGCAATTTAATTCGTGGATTATCCTTAAAGAATGCATCCTAAGGGGTTATGAGTTAGTCCCTGAAGCTTATCGGCAAAAATTCAGAAAATATAGAAAAGAAGCTGGACAAACTCATGTCGAATTTGTTAGAGAAAAAGAGCGAATCTGCACTCTGCTCATCCCAAAAATGAAGTCAAGATATGATAAAGACTCGAAGGAAAGGAGTTTTCAGCCCGGTGATAGAGTGTGGCTTTCTTGTCAATACCACAAAATCCCCTTCAGGCCAAGTATTATGGTCCCTACACAGTTGACAGGAAAATAAATGATTTAAATTACACCATAAATACTCCTGGGAGGCGTAAATAGAAACAGCTCTGTCGCAATAACATGCTAAAAGGGTGTATTGAAAGAGATAGCAAGTTAAACATGCAATTCATTTAGTTGTACCTGTTCCACTCAGTGAAGATTTAAGTGAAGGAATATCATCAGATTCTACTGACGCTGGAGTGACAAATCTTCGGCATTCAGAAATTATGAAACATCTGGACCAGAAACTTTCACATTTGCAAAAGCAAGACAATAATGAACTTAAACAGTAATTATTTGAATATGAGCACTTATTTCAAGATGTTCCTACAAGGACAATCAACATTTTCCATGACGTTGAAATTGTACATTCCAAACCTGTCAAGCAACACCCGTACTGGACAAACCCTCTCAAACAGGAATACTTGAGAAAGGAAATTCAATATTTACCGGAGAATGATTTTATAGAGCCCAGTAAAAGTGGCTGTAATTCACCATGCATACTTGTTCCAAAACCAGATAAAACTTTCCGTATGTGTACTGATTATAGGAAGGTGAATAGTGTGACAAAAACAGATTCATTCCCATTATCAAGAATCGATGACTGTATTGATAAGATTGGGAATGCCAAGTATGTCACCAAATTTGACCTTCTGAAGGGATTTTGGCAGATTCCACTAACGGAAAGATCAAAATTTCGGCATTCGTGACTCCAGATGGACTTTACCAATATAAAGTAATGCCGTTTGGGATGAAAGGGTCGCCAAGTACATTTCAACGCCTCATGAATATGATTACCTCTGGTTAAGACAATTGTGATGCTTACATCGATGATGTCATCATCTACAACGACACCTGGAAAGAACATTTAGTAATAATTCGGAAATTCATTGGCAGACGCACAGATGCATGTTTGACAATTAATTTGTCTAAAAGTGAGTTCTGTTGTGCTAGTGTATCTTTTCTAGGAATATTGAGGGACATGGACAAGTTAAACCTATAGATGCTAAGGTCAAGGCTATCTCTGAATTTCCCGTGTCTGTTAATAAAAAGCAACTGATGGGATTTTTGGATATGGCCGGATATTATCGAAAATTTTGTTCCAGTTTTTCTAACCTTGCTAAACCCCTGACAAACTTATTGAGTAAGAAAAACAAATTCCATTGGACTAAAACATGTCAGGAGGCATTTGACAAGTTGAAAGGCATACTTAAAAGCGTGCCAAGTTCTTACAGCTACAAATTTCAGCCAGTCTTTGAATCTGTCTGTTGATGCAAGTGATGTTGGTGTTGGAGCAGTTTTGATTCAACAAGATGAAAGTTGTATTGATCATCATGTGTGCTATTTTACCAAGAAATTATATAAGGAATTATTCAACAATCGAGAAGGAATGTTTGGCTTTGATATTGGCATTACAATATTTTGAGGTTTACCTTAGTTCAGCTCCTTCCTCGATTGTTATATTTAGTGACCATAACCCCCTTACTTTCATCGACAAATATAAATCAAGGACTACTAAGGAGGAGTTTGTTGTTACATGAATATAATCTTGACATCAGGCACATCAAAGGAAAAGATAATTTAATAGCAGATGCACTTTCCCGTGTATAGAAATGTATTATTTCATATACACTTTCTGTAATTCATAAGAGTACTTATGTTTTTCTTAAAGTTTATGTATTAATCTATGGTAACAAGAAAGCTTTATCATATAAATCTTTTTTTTTAATGGGGCAGGCGTAATGTATATCTGATTTAATTCATTTTATTTTTAACTTAATTGTTTGTCAGTTTTAAATTTTTTATTCTATTATCATGTCAATTTTTTCACCAGAGATGATACATTTCAGAAAATTGTTTGACCATGGCTAATAGTTTATAAACACCAGGTGCTGATCTAAATTCTGACCTTGATTCAAAATTAAGAAACAAAAGTTCTATTTTATTTTCAAATGATTGGTTGTTTCCAAGGTCATGTTGGGATTACATTTAAGATGTAAACAACGTTTTTTAATTTTCTTTTTCTTAGAGAAAATTATTGGTCTAATCAAGGCCATATTCTGTGTACGTGACATAAACATGATCACGTGACCACCATCTGATTTCGTAACTTGGGGGAATTTCGAAACTGCGTCTTATGATGCAATATAACATTTGTTTTAGTGAGATTTCTCAGTTTTCGGGATTTTACACTTGGTATCAAGTTGTTTTCTTTGTTGTTGCCAGATTTTGAGTTAATTATCTTCAGATCATTTGGATTTCAAAAGGATTTCAAAAGGATTAATTCTTTATTCTCTGGAAATATTTCAAAAGTGCTCACACAGAGTTTGTAAAGACATTGTTTACAAGTTTAATTTGGATTTCCAATACCGGAGTGCCATTATTTGTATTTCTACAAGGAACTGTAGATAAGCAGAGTACTGACTATTATTAGAATATTTATTACTAGGACTTTTGCATTTAATTCGTGGATTATCCTTAGATTATTTTTGGGTTTGATTCCTGAAACCGTAAGTTCTTCTCCTTTTTTTATTTTTACAGAATTTTCCAACAAAATAAATTATTTGTTAAATTTTTAAAAACTTATTGTTTTCACTCTTTCTGTGTTACTGTTTATTCGAGCCTAAACACGTAACATACGAGTCTTAGTCACAATGATCTCCATGTTTTAGACGTTATAACAATAAACAAAACTTTGAGTCTCTAAAGTTTTAGCCTCAATGCAAAAAGATAATTTAATAGAATAATTTTTATTAAGCTTAGCATTTGATTACCATATTAATGTATCGATTCGGCGTAATGTGCATCGTTCGATCGCAGTTTTTATGATCGCAACGGACTCCTATTCATCAAGTCCTGTGTTCGATTGTGCTATAAATATGACTTTATGTTCAGTTTTTGAAAAGGAGCGAATTGAACTTATGAATACAAATTTGAAGCATTTGATTATTTAATAACGGGTTAGAATAAGTTCTAGAAGACAAATGTTTGGCAAGAAAATCGCATTTAAAATAATTCTTCTTTCTGTTTCGAACAAGATAAATTACATACAATTTATTTTAAGCAAGATTAACGATTTTTAAGAAAAACCTCTAAAATAGCATCAATAAAAATAGAACTCTGCAGCAAGGCGGCACATCCATGTGGTTTCCTCAGTTATACGTACCACACCACCCTTCTCCCGATGCACACCCATAAAACTCACTGTCCGAGACAATGAGCCAAATCCAAAACCGTTTTGCACATTTGTAGACTACCCTGACTCGTATACGAGGTTCCCAAATGGGCTGGGAAGAACTATGCAACATTATATACGTACCAACGAACGTCGTAACGAGTACGGTCACATAGTGACCACACATTAATCACCATTTCTTCAAACATGCAAGGAAGAATACTTGATACGAATAACCGATGAATTCTGTGAAGCTTCAACAACTAGTTCGTCTAAACCAAATGTATAACTGTTGAAGAATCAAACATTTCAGACTATCACGCGTTGGTCGGATAATAAGTATCTCTTTTGTTTGACACATGTTATTTCATTTGTTCACATGGTGTATTTGTTCGAATATAGACATATTTAAACTCAATAATTTCAATCATAATGCATCTAAAACTGATTTCTAAATTTGTTACAATTGGTTTAAAGATTGCCTTATTAAATGAATTAGCTTTTCGTTGAGTTTGCTCACATTTTATTTCCTTACCTTGGAAAAGGTAGCATTCCCACTTGTTTTTTACATAGTCTTTCCAAAATCGCCTATATTTACTTTAATAGGAGGTATTTCTTGCAATATATTTCGGACTACATTTTACCAGCATATCTTAAAGTATGTCATTGATTCCAGCTTTTTTCCTTTGAGAGTTCCAAGCCTTTTGAAGACCTGTTGGTCGCTCGATATAATGTCTTATTTCAAATTAGTATTACTGTCTTTATATCGGCAGTGTGAAAACAACAGTGCTTCAGTTAAACGAATTCTTTGGGAATATTTTATTTGTGAAATTTAACTGTGGAAATGGTATTTGGAATTAAATTAATTGTTACGAACAACTCGTAGTCAGGATATGACCTCATCTGGATTATTTTGATTGTTGTGTTGTACATAGCTAATGTGACGATCATTTTATAAGATTCAAACTAGAGTATTACGTGATAGGATCTTGAACACATTTTGATCTGTATGTGTTTTTTATATTCCTTTCAAAAGGACGTGATTATATAAATGTTCTTCTTCATATACATTCAGATAGCCAAGCCTGACAATTTCCCTCAAGTTTTCGAAATGATCTTCAGAGCGCGGCGCCACGAGAGAGCGTTTCCACAAGCCCTTCAAGATATTTCAAGCTTCAAATTCATAAAACGTTTCCAGCATAAAATCAACGAAGAATTTGATATCTGCAAATCCTGCTGACACGCAATTAGTAGGAATATTTCAAAGAAGTCAGGTAGCCAGTTTTGACTATTTAACAAAATGTCAATAGATTTTCAAAAACTTTGATCTGACCCAAAGGTGACGAAGCGTCTATTTTCTGCTGCTAAACCATCATCAAAGCTTTTGGATTGGTAATTGACAAAAACACAAAAAATCGTCGAAAAATATATTTTGTATCAAATTGCTTGTGTGTAAAGAAAACATATTTTAATTTAGCATTCTAAATCAACAGATTGACATGAGCAATAACAAAAGCGACAAACAAATTCTCATGGGACCTGAAAATATTACATTCCCAATATTACGCTTTGATTTCTGCTTTTTGTGTTAAATTCAGAGTTTAAAGCCGGTTTGCCATTCCATTTATCCAGAAATATCTGGGGAAATATCTACTTATCTGTTTTGAAATATTGCTGTTAATAAAGACATACCATAGCGTCAATGGACAAAGTTCATCATGAATCACTTTTCCATGGCTATGGCATTTCAATGACTTCAAAAAGTATTTACGCAGAGAATTCGAAAACTGTGATATATTTCTTTCATCCAAATTTGCGCTCAGCTAAATTAATATTTAATTAAATGCTACAGTTGCACCGCTTATTGACATAACTATATAACTTAAGGTGGCAGCTGCACATCAAATAACTATTAACGTAGATTGGGAATATAATGATGTTATGGTTTTATTTAAGGTCATGACGAATATCCAAATAAATATATTTAGTTTACAGGGTGTTTCAGTGGTTGCATTCAGTAAGATAAATCTTGAACTAGCTTTGTGGCCAATATGTTAGTTACACGTTTACTTTTGTGCGTATATTTACGTGCGAGCTGAAAATGCTACTCTTAATAAAATAATTATTTCACAAACGTTGCTTTCGACGAGGACTAGAAATTGCATATATCCAGGATGTTTCTACATGTCAAGACAATCTGGATGTCATAGCTTTAATGCAGGGGAGAAAACCTGAATTAAATGGAAATGATGTTATTCCAGGTTATTCGTTTAGATTATAGTAACCAAATATCCTTCTGCAATCTTGAACAAATAACGTGTTCTATAAAAGACAAAGTCAGATATGACGTAAAGTCATATTTGTTATAGCTCGAGTAAAATAATCGGTTCGAAGGAACTTTCAATAGCATAGGTACTAGAGTCCACTGGATGTAACATTTTAGTGGTATACATACATGCTGCTCACTTGTATGCGTATGAAATATTTCACTTCTTCACACAACCAAAGCAAGATGTCTCCGCACATAAGTACACATTCAAGTTGCTTACGTATACCTTATTTCATATTCCCGAGTCAATAAGGAATAAGTAACCACTTACTTCAAAAACGTTCATCTTGAGTTGGTTCTTATTTCACGATTGAATAAGGAATAGGTTGCAACTTACTTATTATAAAACGATACTGCATCAAATTTTAACACAAAACCATTTTACCAGTACATGTATATATACCGTTTCCTGCTGATGCTCATAACCATCGACGATTTTTATTCAGATATGGCATCAGATGCATTCGTGAACGAATTCGACACAAGCGAGTACTCTAAAAACCAAGTGCTGCAAGGTAATGCCAACAAAACGTCAGTGGGAGAGTTTAAGAATGCGAGGAAACAGTGACCTAAAATTCACTCAGTCGTGGCTCGACGGCAGAACGATAAGAATATCAAGCAAAAGGAGTTTCTAGGGTTGTGGTCAACACAGATCTCAAGCATAACTCGCATGTGGAATGTTTACACGTGCGGCGCGCACACAGCCAATCTAATCAAATAAACATCTCAGGCATGCGTATCTCTGCAGCAGTGTGAGTTTGTCCCCCTACTCCCCGACACCAATGGGGTGGATATTCCCCTGTAGAATAAAAAAGTAGGCGTACTGGCACCACACGATTTTGAATCAACGATTTCACAATAGACAATTGGAGGCAGTTCCCTATCCCTGGGAACGACTTGGAATTCCTTTCGCACAAGTGCTCTGCTTGGTTTCTTTGCTGCTCGTTCATCAGCGTGCGCCAAAATCGTGATGTTTTGTTTGTCCCAGATATATTTCCAGTCCGGTCTGTGATTGTAAATGTATCGATTGACAACACCTGATCCGTAGCACGACTTTCCAGCCCTCTAACTCCCACAGTCAATACACATAACTGAATCAAATTGTTTCCGAGTGAGTTTAATACGTGTAGTTGTGAAACTGTTTTGCGGGGAACGGTTATCGTTTTCTATTGAATCGCCTTAGCGGATTTTACCAGATCATAGGTGTGGTTTTATTGTTCAACGCTGTTGTGACTCGGCGAAGCCGTGTCACCAACTAGCGATTTCGCTCTAGAGTGTGAGCACTGTTGGTCCGAAATTGAACACTTCTGGTCGACTCACTAATAATTTCTGAGAGTAGCGAATAATCAGTCCGCAAGTGTACGGTTGAATCATTCCACAGTATCTCGGTTGCGATGTATGTTAACATGTCCAACTCATACCAGTACCAGAGCAACGGTTTTGAAAAAATTATTTGTCTGGGTCCACTTGCAACAGATGTGGTCATGTCAGCGGTGAACGTGTATCGATGAGTTTATTCTGCGATAATCCCTGAATATTCAGTCGTCAGCGTATCCACCTCCTTGTAATTTGTTGGTGACATCTCTAATGGTTGACGCATACTTGTATGTGCGTCCTACTACATGGTCGTGTGAGAAAAACAAAGATTCGCCTAATGAACTTCGTTCGGCGTTCCCTCATCAAATCATCCATGTTAACGTTACCTTGCTGATGATAGATAAATCTGACACAATACTTGTTTAGCTATCCATGGTCCAGCAAACCCGTGTTTAACTTTTCAACAGCAGCTTCACCTTTCCAATAACCGCGTGGCCTGTAGTATATTGCAGACAAAGTCTGTTCGGAAACTACGTTCTTCTTATCCATGTCTATTATTACGATTTTACCTCCAATTCATGAATTTTGTCCACCATCAAGTGTATTGATCTTGGCCTTCACTGTTCCTTTGAAGATCCATCCAGTGATTCTGTCTCCGAACACATTACTAATCACGCTTAACCATGGATGAGATCAATATCAGCAGGTTGAGGTGAACAGTTATCACTTGATGCTTTATACGCAAGTTCATATCATTTCCATGCAGCACTGATGCGGTTTATATGTTCTTTTGCATGCTTCGGTCGATTTTTAAAATCTAATCGTAAATCCACTCATATCCCGGATCCGTCAACAATATATTATCGAATGTCTTTTCGTTAGGGTATTTGCTCCACAGTACCCCTGGTAGATTTGTTGACTCAGCAGCGATATTTTTTAGACTCTGCGCGTCTAAGGTCTATGAAACATGCAGTCAAAGTAATGGAAACTGCTTTGTTCCACATCGAACACAACCACTAAGGGTTTCATGGCAGGGTTCAGTATGTTAGAAATATGTATCTGTGAAGCAACAACAGGTAAATAAACGCGTGTATCGAATGAAAACACTCGTGTAGTTAGTCCGCGCAGGCAACAGCGCACCAGAAGTCATCGATATGTCAGCGGTTGCTCTCCAATGACATCACGAACCCAGGTATGTTTCGCTAGTTGTTCTCTACACTCATTGAAGACATCAATGAGGTATATAATAATAGTATAGAGTTCTGAGGCGCCTCGTATATTACGCAAAATCAATGCGGCAGTGCAGCTTGTTGTTGCAAATACAACCAAGAGCATTACCTCGATTATTACAATCTGAATATTACGCAAAATCAACGTAGCAGTGCAGCTTGTTGTTGCAAATACAACCAAGAGCATTACCTCGATGATTACAATCTGGATTTTAATTGGTCTTCTCGACGCCAATCACAGTAGGACCATCCTGAACGCTCGAGGTCGCATTATAATAGTTGCGCGTTTATTGCAGCTGGCCTAATATCAGATCGATGCTTTGGAGACTTCAATGCGAAAAACTCGCTTGTGGTCTCGTTGGACTCGGGCGCGACCTGGAATGTTGTTGGGCTTTCCCAATCAATGATGAAATCTGACCAAGGGTCGCATTAGCAACTGGAAAAGAGCCTACACTCAGCTCTATCATCTCAGCTAATTTCCAAAGAACTCGTTTGATAATGCACAGTCAGGATCACCTCGACTGCTCAGTTTAATTTGATCTTTGACATTAATAGTGGCAGTTAGGAATCCTCGGCCTCTACGACACAAGCTTTGTAGGGTTATATATTGTTTTAGTTTGCCTGGACTGAGACCACCGGTGATCTGATATCGATTACTCCCATGTTCGTGTATCTTCCATGGAACAATCCCTGGTTGACAAACCTTCGACTAACCATTGTTGACCTTAACGTTCAGCATGAATGACAAATTTGTTCTACTTGTTGATGCGGGTCACAGCTATGTTTGAGTCAGCACTGAGCTTTCCAATGTGTCCAAATCCTAATAAATCATATATTAATCGATATGGACTCACGTTGAAGTTCTAGTCATAGGTTGACCGTCATTTTTGGGGAGGTTTGACTTTAAGCAAAATACAATGCACAGAGGATCAAAGACTTCACTACTGAAGCAGCAAAAATGCTTCATTGCTCACTCTGCAGTGTCGCCAAAATACACACATGCTACCACACTACAATGCTCATATTCTAAATAATCAACAGTTTCTTCTGACTCAATGCCAAGACTACCTCAATTTTGTTCATGAATCAACACCAAAAAGAAGGAGAAAGAAATGCTCTAAAAATAAACTGGGACTACGTTCGTGGATATGTCCCCGGAAAAAAAATAATTGTGATCTGGGTCCTTATTCACTAAAAAAACAAATACACGAGAGCCAATACAAGTCTACCATCTGGACCACCTAGTTTGAAATCATTGCATTAGCAGCACGCGAAAATGTCCAGTCGACTACATTGCCTGGCGAGAAAATACTCAGGGACTTTTACAACGATAGAGTGTATTTCATCGATAAACTTACCGCGATAAAATCTCTGTCAGTTGTGGCGAACAACCAACATTGACTCTGCCAGGAAAAGAAAGACCTCGACTGATATTCATCAATGACGCACATGTTCTTGCAACGGTTTTTGGAGAGAAAAAAAACAAGAACCATCGGAGACACAAGGACGTAATCCATGTAGTTTTAGGTGAAAATGGCGGTAAGCCCCCAGACCGCAATATCGCCGGAGATAGAAATATTCCGCCCGAGAAGAACTGTATCGGTGAATAGTAGTTATAGTTAAAGAAAAATGCCTAGTTGGAACTCTGTGTGTGTGTGTGTGTGTGTGTGTGTGTGTGTGTGTGTGTGTGTTATGTTTAGAGGTGACAAGATTAATAGAATAACGTATGAAATATCTCACCATTACCGACACAAAAAGGTAATCGGAGTGGAACAACAGCTCCGCGATAAAATAGAAACACCGGTGCTTAGTCGTGCATTCTATTCGCTGAATCATCGCGGCTATCAGTAGTGAATAGGAGCGATTCAGGGACTAGGCAAGTACTATTGAAAAAAGTGAAAATTGCATATAGGGACTATGTAAATTAACATTAGGCAAATAACATCAGTTTTCCATAGTCCCTGAGAATTTTTCCTATAAGGCATAGGCATTATAGGGACAAGGGGAATTTAACATGGGAAAAGAACATTAGTTTTTCCCATTGTCCCTATAACTGGACAAACAGGACAATCGTCATAGGCATTATAGGGACAAGGGGAAAATGGGACAGGGTCAGGACCCTATTTTAATACGGTCCCGACCTTATGGGTCTATGGAAATTGAACATGTGAAATGTAAACAGGGAGGGGTCTGTATTTTTTTAAAAAAGGGGTAGGCATGAAAGTCAAGGTCTTTTCGAGGCATATGAAGGGGCCCTGAAAAGGGCCTTTGGGTTTCTTCTTCTAACTCCTCCACTTCTTCATCCATCCCCTTATCTTTCCCAAAATTCCTTTGTTCTTCCTCTTTTCATTTTCCGGTATCCAGTCCGGGTGACCCATGGCTCGGAACTTGTTCTGGATTTTCATCCAGTTAAGGTTCAGTCTCTCTAGTTCTTCCTTTTTCTTTCTATTTTCTTCTTCTTTCCTCTCTTTTCTCCACCTCTCCTTAATCTTCTTCACTTCCTCATCTAAGACACATCTCATCTCTTCTTCCACTTTCTTCACATTTTCACTACCCTTTTTGACAAAGAACCAGTCTGACCTTTCTTTTGTCTCTTCCAAAAACCTTCTTACTTCTGTTACCTTGTCCATGGCCTCTTTAATTGTCCCCACTCTGACATAGGGGGGATTTATCAACCCTCTCAATCTCTTGACATCTTCTTCTATTAATCCCTCTATCATTTCCCTGGCTATTAGTAAATATTCCTTAAATTGTTAAACAATTGAGACACTTCCATCTTCGTTTTGGTTATTCCGTGGAATGGCTCGAACGACGAACACTGAGGATTCGTATATGGAAAGCGCGGACGTGAAGGAAAACATCCCCTACTTTTCTCATCTCATATTATCTACTGTCCACATACGCGAAGCAGCAATAAACAAACCCAAAATATACCATCCACACACGTCAATGAAAAAAAAAATCAAACCCATTAATCTACTATCCACACAAACGTACGTGAGTGCTTACAAAACCCAAACTATACTATCCACACAAGTCAAGCAGCAAAATCAAACCCAAAATCTACCATCCACACACGCAAAGCATTAAAATCAAACCCAAATCTACTATCCAAACAAACATACGTGAGTGATTACAAAACCCAATAATCTACTATCCACACAAACGTACGTGAGCGCTTACAAACACAAACACATAACACTCACACTAGGAAAAAAAGAGTCAGTGTTTATATTCACACTACTTTACATACACACATTGGCAAATCGATTACTATTTCTTTTCTAGAGGTTGGGGTAGCCCTGAAAAGGGCTGTTTTTTTAAACTCCAGGGCACCTGGTTAATGGTTACACCTCCCCGGTCTGGCACCGCAGACACATCTTAACCTCCAATCTTTCTCCCAGTTTACTCTTTTGACTGGGAGCGCAGAGGGAGGATGATTGGCTTCAGCACCCCAATCCTCTGTCTCGGGAATATTGTAGGCCATCCTCTCTCATATTTTCTTTTCCTCCTCTTCTTTTTTCCTTTTTTGTTCCTCTTCCTCTTTTATTCTCCCTTCTTCAACAATGGCCTCCGCAGCCAGCTCATTCACTATACGCCTGGCATATTCCAGGTGCATCTGGAGTTCTAGAAGTTTTACAATCCTTGCATTCATTGTCTTGTTGTTAACGAGTCAACGATGGTAGCCCGACTGACGATTAGTTTCTTATTTATACGAAAAGCGCGGACGTGAAGGAAAATATCCCCTAAAACTCAAAACTTATATTACCTACATTATGGTCTAAAACGCGCGGACCTAAAAGAAACACTCACTCACTTTTTTACTACCCATTACTAATTTAAAAATTTTCATTCAGTACTTAAATAAATAATATACAATCCACATACTTAAATCAGTCAAATCAAACCCAAAATATATTATCCATCCACTTCAAACATCAGAAAAACATTATCATAATCTACTATTCACACAAACATACTTAAGCGCTTACAATCACACACACATAAATATATACAATCACACCAGAAAAGAGTGATTCTTTATATTTACACTACTCTACATTTACACATTGGCAAATTCATAATTATTTCTTTCCTAGAGGTTGGGGTAGCCCTGAAAAGGGCTGTTTTTTATGTCAACTTGAAGCTATGGCAATCTTTTAGGTTCTAAGATTGCGGCCTCCTCTGACGATAGGCTTTCTCCCAGGATAATGTCTGCTTCTTCGGAAAGAGAAGAAGAACCCTTTGGTATCGATACGACAGTCGACAAAACCTCTGTCAGGTTCAGGTTGCTGCTGCTGTTGTTGTTGCTGTTGCTGCTCTCTCTCTGTTGTTTCTGAAGTCTGTATTTCTCTGTCCATTCTTCTTTCTCCCTGTTAATTTCTTCTCTGAAGAGCTCTTCTATCAGGTCTTCAGTGACTTTTAACATTCTCACATTCTCTATCTCTTCAGGCTTCCGTATCAGACTGTGTCTGTCCCTATGCAAATTCACGTAAGCTTCGTTTAGCTTAGCTAGTCTGGAGCACATCTTCGTAGGAGGATGAGTCGACAATGGATGGTCAGACTGGAGACTACCCCGGTTTTATGGTCAAAGCACGGACGTGAAGGAAAACATTCCTACACGGTTTTCGAGTCGGAACGTTCAATGAGTGTCATGAGAGGGATAGTAAGAAGTCAAAGTGCATGAATCAAGATTCCTATAGCAAAACAAACCACAGACATTTTTTTCAAAACACAACATTTTTTATTCAAAATTACTTAACACTAACAAGTAACTATAAGATTTTAACAATAACTATTCAATTTAACATTAAACATTTTTTCAAATCACAAACATTTTTTTCAACTAACACATTATTTTGGACAGGGTTGACAACGTTGTGAATGAAATTGTGATTTCCACTGTTGGAAGTCATTAGGTCATTGATGGACACTACGTTTCCTAGCTTGAGACAAAAGATAAGCATAATGGTCACAAAACCATCGATTTACTTTCACATCGTTTCTAGAAGAAGAACTAGGATCAAAATGAATAGCCCAGGCTGCGATGATGCAGAAAATACACACAATATTGTCCACACACCAAGGAATCTGTGCCTTGTAATTTCACATTATTGAATCGTGTGGTCTGAGCATTTCTTCTCATAAAGTCGATGATATCGTCTTCCAAAGGGGGGCAATCCGTACGAATCGAAATATTCTACGCGTCCTTCTTGAGGAAAGTAGACGGCTACCCAGTGGGTTCCTGGGAGATGACTGTCGTCCGTGTTGATCACATAAGCTTGATGGTCTTGAGGTTTGCGATGAGGGCGTTCATCTTTAGCACAGACGACAGGATTCCAAGAAGCTGTGTACGAACTGTGGGTCAAAAGATAATAAAGTTCCCAGGTATCCATTGATTTGTGTGGTTTTTTTCTTCACAGGTAATGATAAGTCATCAATTCGATCCTGACTTTTTGCTTGAAAATGTCTGACAAGTAAAGGCGTTTAGCTCCGACTTCTTACTCTGGTCAAAGAGAGATTCGATGCGACGGCACTCCAGAGACGTTAATGGAGGAGAAGAATGTTTATCCAAGCCTTTTTACCACTCATTCAACACGAATTCTATCTCGATGAGACCCCAAGCTTTGTCCAGATATTTGTCCAACTTTTCTTCTTGACTCAACATCAGACATTTGTCGTGTTGAATTTGACTGGGATGATCGTTGTGACATCCATAGCACTCTTCCTTGATCAATTCTTTCATTTTATCTGCCAGGACTGTAGCAAAACAGGAGACTAAATGGGCTTCTTGTTCTGGCCATCTTGACTTCATCATGATAACTTCTTCGTCTTTATCTTGGGATTCTTCTTCTTCCACAGTCTCCTCACATTCCATCTCCAAAGTTTCTCCACTTTGTAAAGAAGGATAACAGTCTTCCATGGCTTCTAATAGTCTAGAATGACTTCTCTCAAACTGTTGATTTCTATGGTATTATCGAATTCTGCATATAGGATGAAGTTCACCGTCTCTGTTAGATTTGAAGCAAACTGAAGTTCCACACGAATCTGACCCGATTTTATAGGGTGGAAATGTCCCTCGTCGCTGTCTTGGTCTGGAGTGAAATCAAAAGCCCACAAAGTGTAGCCTCCTGCATAATCGTTGTACGTAATACCGTGACTGGTGCTGGTTCCTAACTGACCGGTAGCTTCGTACAGGGACAAGTACGATCTCAAATAATTCTTCGTGGCACCAAATTTAGGTTCGAAAGGTCGGGTACACAAGGTCTTGCCATCGCGACTGATCTTGGACACATTGTAGGGTTGAAAGTGGAAAGGATTTTCATTGTAGGCTCCGTTGAAAGTTGCATTGCTTACGATACCAACGATTAAACGCTTGGGTAACTGTCCTTGGAACAGATGATCTTCGATCATAGATCGCTGTCCAGTGGGAATGGTGAACGTTTTCACTTCTACGCGTTGTATCGGATACTTGGCGGTCGTTCTGCTCAACGTGTGACTGATGTCGTTTCCCACTTTAGGTAACACTTCCACACGACGCACGTAGAGTTTGGCTTCTTCGATTTTGGTTTTGTAAGTGGAACCAGCAGCAGCCATCAAATGGAAAGCAGCACTGCTACGATTCAGTCTCAAGCGGACATCCACTCCGTTCAACAAATACTTCTCTTGCAGCCACATGTCCAAATGCAAAAGATCCATCAGTTCTAAACTACGACTTAGTGCAATATTCTTTCGTCGTTCTACAAATCCCGTTGTATTTTGATCATCCCCAGCAACTGTGATGCTTTTGAACGTAGTCGCTTTGTCAGGTTTCCGTACCACGCAAGCATCCAGATGAGTGTTCTTGGCTTCTTTTCCGTACGTCAAGAGATTTTCCAGGTACGCTCGGTAAGGGTAAGTATCCATGCTGCTGCTGACCAGTTTGTTATTCAAGTACAAGTCCACTTATATGAACAAGGAATGTATGAAATTATTGACGGGAGCTACTACATCATCGTTGTCTATGGGATTGTTGTCCGCTTCGGTTACTTTGACTTTCAAGTACAGGTTACTGCTATTCAGATCGATGTAATCTTCGGGTTGTCCTTTGATTTCAAACTCGAAAGGAGCGGAATCCGTCAAAGAGGAGACAGGATGAAATTCCACCCACTGCGATTCTTGCATCGTCATCATAGTGGGAGGCATGGAAAACAGATCCAGTTCCGACTTGGAACAAACGCAAGATTCTCGTGCATCATTTTTCTCCTTCTCAATACTTTAATAATCGAAAACGTCTAAGTCTCGGACGGTTCTTCTTTTCTTTGCCTTTCTAGGTTTAGAAGAGTGAAGTCTGGTGAAAGGGTGTTTTCTTCGTCGTCTCTTTCTACCTTCTCCTTGCTGTGGCGTCAGGGAAGTAGGAATGCCTGACTCGGTAGCTTGCAGGGCATTTGTAGGTGTTTCTCGTCGGCCCAAAATGTCTTTACCCGTTTGCAGAAAGACATTTTTGCCTGCCTTCAAGAAGGCTTCTTTTGGATTTTGTTTGTCGATGATGACATTTTGGAGAAATTCTTTGCCTTGTGTCAGTGCGGCATCTTTCAAGGCGTGCAATCCGCGTGTCACCATCGGTTTCAACACGGGAGCCAGCGATCGAAAAGCCGACTTTAGCATATCTCCTAAACTGTGTCCTCGCTGTCGAGAACGCCTCGGTACACTGGATACATGACTTAGAAGTCGTTAGAGAACCGTTTTCGAAAATGGAGTTTCACCGTGACTTTTCCTTTGGTGAATGGAATATTTTGCCCCAGATCTCCTTTAATAGCAATATTGACCGTGTCCAAATACGACTTACTGACAGGCAAATAATAAGGATGTACGGTGAACGTGATAAGTGTTTCCACCTTCCTCGTCAGCGGCCGTGGCAGAATCCACTTTGAAAGGAATGACACGCAGTAAGGGTACGGAGGTGTGACCCACCACGTTGTACTCCACCACATCGGAGTACACAAAGATCAAATTCAGTCCTTGGTTCAGTTCTACCGGGGCACGAAAAAACTTGGCAAAAGAATCATTGTCGTAAATGCCTGCTGATTCGGGTTTTTGTTCTACTATCTTCCTCATCTCCATGTCCCCGACCAACATGGCAAACAATTCAGGACAAAATAAAATGGACATGATTTTACCCCCCTTAGGAAATTTCATTAGGAAGCGACGAGCTACTTTATGGTACTCCAGGGTGACACTTTTTCTGACACTCTCCAAAGCTTTAAGAAACACGACATTAAACCTGGAGGCTATGGTGCTCACCAAATGTTGACCACTAAGATAATAGCCTGGGGGAATGAACAAGTGATAGGTGGTCCACTTTTGATTTTTTGTGCCAGGGGTTTCCTTGTCATATTTGACATGGGTATCCAAGTACTCTTGCAATTGTTCGTCATGAACTTCCACCGTAAAAGAATTTTGATTGGGAAGGACATTGAAGACTTGGGTAGGGTGAATGATTTTCACTAAAGCCACTTCCCAATGGGCTTCGTGATCTGGTAGGATGGCCTGAGGTAATTTGGCCGTGTAACAGCACAACGTGTTCTTGGGAAACACCTCCATGCAACTGTCACTGGGTAAGGTTAAGTAAAATTGGTTATGGTGACTCATAATTCCAGAGTTCTGTGGCTGTCCGAGGGGTTACTGGAAGTCAGAGGAGTGTCTCCGCTCAAAATGGGGTTGTTGTTATTATTGGAGTGGTGACTGACACTGGCACTGGACACAAGGTTCCCGTTGTTCCCGTTCGAAGAGAATTTCAGGGAGGGATTGGGAAGCAGGTAACCGATGCAACTGCTTAATAAAATGGTCCACAATTGTTTGTCTCCTTGTTGCAAACTCAAATTGACAATGGCTGCACCGATGACACAATACACCACAAAGATTTGGCAGAAAAAGACGATTTGCGTTCAGGCACACGTTCTCCACACCACACCCACAAGGGTTGTTTCTGTAAATCTTGCAGAGAAGAATTGGGTGGAGGTGTGGTCGCCGTAGCTGCGTCTGTGTGAAAGGGCATGATGGTCACTTCTTTTTATAGTCGATGACTTGCGAAGCGTCGATCCAAGAATCAAAACAGGGTGGGTATCCTTTCCAACGTACTTTGACTTCTTTGACACGTCGTTTGCCTACTTTACGGGTTCTGCGTTCGAGAATGCTTTCGATGTCGTACACGTCGTCTTCTTTTTTGGTGAGAAGTTGTAACTCGGGCAAATAAAACGTTCCTTTGAGCACTTCTCCGTTCATGTCTTCCAATTTATAGACGGCAGGATGACGGCCATGCACTCGTCCAGTGACACGAAACAATTCGGTGGTCCATTTAGGTAAGTAACCTTTGTCGAAAGTGCGTTTGGTTTTGCCAATGCGTGCCCAATCTCTACGGCCAACACTCCACTTTTCTTGGGGACAGCCCTCGTCGGGGACGTACCAAACAGGCGATCAGACACCTGCACTTCGTTCTCGGGAGTCACCTCTTGCGAGGCACGTCCAATGCTTCGATGGTAAGATTGGTTGTACGCTTGCACCAAGTGCGGTATGATCTCGATGTACTTCAGAGTGTGGTGATGCGTAAAATATTTCCACATGCATTCTTTCAAAGTGCGTTGAAAACGTTCCACGATGCTGGCTTTGGTTTCAGGATTCTCGGTGGTAAAAAAAAATGAATGTCACGTTTCTTTAATTCTTTTTGGAAAGCTTGATTCAGAAATTCGGTGCCTTTGTCCGTTTGCCATCGAAGAGGGTGACGACCGCTTTGTTTCAACACCCGTTGCAGGGCTCGAACTAACTCACTGCTCGATTTCGAATTCAAGGGTATGACCCAGGCAAATTTGGAAAAGACGTCGATGACACAAAACAAATATTTGTAGCCACGATTGTAGCTGGCCAAATGAGAGACATCGGCTAAATCGGCTTGCCATTGATGATCGATGCCTTCCACTCGGGTGCGACTTCTGGAAAACTTGCTTCGAATGGGTTTGTGTAAAGTGTAGGTAGCTGATTCTTGTAACCATCGTTGCACTTGAGGTAAACGGAGACTTTTCAGTCGAGTTTTGGCAGCACGATACAATTTTTGAACTCCTGCGTAACCTGCAGGATGGGAGGGATCGTAGTAAATGCTGGCTAACACCTTCTCCATTTTTTTGTTTCTTAATAAGGCACCCACTCTTCGAGGATGCTACTTTGAGTGGGACGAAAGGGTGGTTTGGAAACGGATTTACGTGTCCGATGGGCTACGGGAGTAGAAGTCGAAGGTAGTGGTGGAGGTGGCAATGGAATGACTTTGGTCTTCTTTTCTTTTTTCACTGCTGCTTTCCCTTCTTTCTTTTTCATTTCTGTCGAAGGAGGAGTGGACATCATCTTTTTAACCCAAGCTTTCATTTCTTCTCGTTGGGGTGTGGGGGACAGGGTCAACAAGGATGTTGCAATCTTTCGTAGGGGTGGAGAAGCTTTGGACAGGACAGATAACATGTCCCCATGTTTGACTAAACGAGGAGGCAGTCCTTTCCTTTTCTTTCCTTGGGGTTGTTTAGAAGAGGGATGTTTTCTGGAGGGTGACATCTTTGAGTCTTCAGGAGCACCAAAAACACTGATACCCCTACTTGGTCACAGACCTTTTTTTATACTGGAACGTGTCGCCACTGATTGTCTTTACGTCGTATTAACTTGAGGACAGGCATGACACGTCGTGCAGGGGTACGCAACGGACTAAATCGAGCCAGTTCTTGCTTGGACAAATCCAGTAAACTTTGTAACATGCCCGATCTTTCTTGAACTTTGATTTTGGGAACAGGTACTTTGTGAGCAGCGGCCACTGCCGCTAAATTGGAGGGTCCTGCCACTGGGGAAGTTCTTGGTGTCATCAACGGAGAAGTTCTTGGTGTAATCAACGTCTCCAAGTACTTTTCAGTTCTTGGTGTCATCAACGTCTCCATGTACTTTTCAGTTCTTGGTGTCATCAACGGAGAAGTGAATGAACCTGAGGCTACCGGAGACGCGGTCACCGCCGTTGCAGGTCGTGGTTTGCCAGTGTAAGGTTGCGTCCTGGCCGAAGTGCCTCTCTTGCGACTAGTTTTCTGTGGGCTTTTCTTTTTCTGTGGACTTTTTCTCTGTTTCTTTTTCTGGGGGCTTTTCTTTTTCCGGGGTGGTGACTGGTAAGAGGAGGGTCCCGCCATTGGAGAAGTTCTTGGAGACACGGGTCTCCTTGGGGACCTGGTCTTGACACCGTGTCTCTTTTTCTTCTTCTTGGAGCTTCGTTTGACTTTTTTCTTGGGGAGAAGTTTGGGAGCATTAGGATCCCATCTTAAGAGAGAGCGTATGATGACCCTTCCTAGAGTACCGCTCCCTCCAGGTTTCAAAATGATTTGTTTTTTGGCTTGAGTGTCGATGCGGGGATCGGCCAGTTGGGTCAAAGCAACTTTGTTTCGATCAAAAAAGAGTTTGGTTTGATGAGGAATCTGAATGATCCCTTGCAGTAATTGACGTGCTGTCACCGTGAACCATCGTAAAACTTCTTTGAGACTAGCTTCTAAGACACGAGCCGGTATTTGTGGATTTTGTTCTCGACTGATGCCATACAAGGCACGAATCAATTTGATAGGAAGATGCGACTGAAGGGACGTCATGTTCAAACTGTGTGAGACAGACGAGAAGTGTCTGAGGTTTTTATAGATTTTTTTTGTAGGGTTTAAGTCGAGGACGGAAACGTGTCCAGGACAGGCCCTCCGTCTTGGCACCAGTGGTGAAACAATTGGGTACGAAATCGCAAATCATCGGGGGTAGTAGGTTTCAAATCGACGAGTAAATAAGCGTGTGAAGTTTGAGTGGCATCGTCGTATGCCTGAGTCAGCCAAGGCGTTCCTAACTGTTTGTCTAAGACTTGCACTTGCGATTTATCTCGAGGGCTTTTAAACAAGACCACGTAATGCGCATTGAGACTGATGGTGCGATGGGCTTTACTTTGTTGAAACAAATTTTGGGTGATGTAAATGACACTGGCATTACGATGATGCCCTTTGCGCGTGAACCACAGTTTAATTTCTTCTTCGCCTTCTCCTAACATGTCGTCAAAAATGACCAAATGGGTTTGACGGGAGTCAGAGACGATGCCGTCGTCTTCTTTAGGAATGCCTTCCACAAACACGATGGAATCGCCTTGACTTTCTCGCAAGAGACTCTACGCCGATTGCCACTCTTTGTAACACCACACGATGCGTTGAGGTGGACGATCAATCAAATGATGTTTATGTTCGATCAAACGTTTGACAAATTCTGTTTTGCCTGAACCTCTAGGTCCAGCAATGAGCATGTTAACGGGATTGCGAAGATACAAAGCCTCCCAACTGGCACGATCTAAGTGTTCGTCGATGACTTTGACAGCAGAAGAAGAGGGAGCAGAGACAGCAGAGGTAGCCATAGTGTCAGGAATGTCACTTGTGACACGAAAACAGGCAAGAGAAGACTTTTTATACTTTTTCAGGACACGTTTATTGAATGTTTTAAACATGAACACGAAAGACAAAAATACATAAAAGCCAAAGGCTTCAGTACAACGATAAAAGGCACATGAAAACCATCAACGTGGAATAAAACCAAGTTTCTGTACAACATGTTTTGGGTAATGTTCTGATTAGTTCTATAGGGGGCAAGGTCACACAAGTGTCCTCTCGAAAGGGTCTTTCAGGCATGTTCACGATAGTTCTTCTTCTGGTACTATCAATAACACAGGTTGAAAAGTGACTTTTTTCCTTGAACAACTCCGTGCATACTGGGCCACTTCTTGGGTCCAAGCCTCAAAACCCCTTTTTTTCCAGGCACGTACATCTGTCCAATGGGGGTGTAAGTCACAAGCTACACACACATCGTCATACACGTCTTCGGTTGCTAAAAGTTGACGAATCTTTTTTTTCCTGTAGAGGTCGAGAAGTATCCAGATAAAAACGCAAGGCTTTGAGCAAAAGGAGTCCTTCGTGACCATTTAAGTCCATTTGGGTGGTAAGTACTGTTCATAAAGAGTCCACAAGGAATCGGCTGGTAAACGAAATCCCAGAAAACAAGTCACTAAGACACACACCACTTGTCGACCCAAATTGAACGGAAACAGTTCTTGTAATAAATGATGGTAATGATCCACAGTTTGAATATGGTCATTGATTTCCTTCCACGGAATCTGTTCAATCACATGTGATAAAAGTCTTGGCATGGCAACCTGTTTTTATACTCTCTTTGTTTCGGAAGCAATACACGTACTTTCTACCCAGAGATCTTCGTTCTTCAGTTGGAAATTTAAATGCTCCAAACTGTAACCTAAACTTCAGAGTCCGATTAGAAGTTTCCTCTTCCTCTATGTAGATTCCACCTTAAATATGTTGGTAATCCTTTAACTTGTCTTCTTCAATGCGTTGCTCTAGGTGAATCTCGAAGTAACCAAAATCACAAACATGTCGATCATTGGCGACCTGGAAGTGTTGAACAATGTCTGACCACTGAAATAATTTCTGACGAATCAGTTCTCTTATACCTTTCAGGTACCAGTGGTGAAACATATGGTGACGTAACGGATGCAATTGTTCTTTACGTTTCACTTGTATTTTGACCAGCTCTCGGTAAATGCGTTCTCTCAACTCCACAGGCAAACCACGAATGTTCTCTTGTAAAGTATCCATGAATAGGTCATACTAAATCCTCTTTTGTCTGACACAAGAAATGTACCGTTTGCACATACATGGTTTTACTTCAGTGTCGAATTTAAATTGTTTAGTCACTAATTTACACATTACAATTCGTTCAGAAGTTTCATCTTTCACTAAGCTGACATTGTGTAAAAGATGTTAGTAAGTCTTTAACTCTTCCTCTGGAATTCGATGCAGTAAGTTTACAATGTAGTACATAGAATCATCAATAGCAAACCAATCCTTTTTTAAACCATGGGGTCGTTGATCAATGTCTGTCCAATGGAACACTTTCAACTGAATCAGTCCTTATATTGCATTCAGGTACCAGTGGTTAAAACACCGGTGATGTAACGGATGCAACTGTTCTTTACGTTTCACTTGTATTTTGACCAGCTCTCGGTAAATGCGTTCTCTCAACTCCACAGGCAAAGCACGAATGTTCTCTTGTAAAGTATCCATGAATAGGTCAGTCAGTACAATTCACAATCTTCTCCTAGAGCAAAAGTAATCCACATAGTGAGTAATTTCTGACCACTGCCACTCAGGGTAACGTCCAAGAATCTCACTGAAATCTTTTGATGTAAACGGTCTAAAGCGGTATAATAGGATAAATGCACACTTGACCCAGAGAAATCTAACACATTGGTTGACTTTTTTCACTTTCCTCTTGTGAATTTCTCGACACAAAAGTTCTACAGTTACCCATTGAGATTTCACTCTGGCAAGCCCCTGACAAACTTCTTTGTAAATCTTCTCTTGCAGTTCTTTAGGTAATGATTCAATATCGTTTTTGAAATGAAGTTTAAATACTGGTCTGGGTGATGTCCAACATTTGACTCCCAGCCAATCTGGTTTCTTCTTCTTCAACGACATGGTAAGTTACTTCAATGTCTCGATCCCACTAAGGGTAAGTAATGACAATTCGGTGACCATCGAGCATGTTCTAGGTAGGCCGAATCTTGTGGTTCCCAGTGGTGAAGTGACACACCGCAACTGAAGCACTTGACTTTATCCCCTTCGCAAAAGTAGAAAAATCCGACTCTGGCTAATTATTCGGGGGTTGGTCCTCCCAGATACTTAGACCATTTTCCTTTGAACGATTGAAGACGATTTTCAAAGTCGCAGTATTGCGACAAACGCACAGGGAACGAATATTCGTCTTTCACAGGTTCGTTTCGATGAGGGAAGGGTGACATGGACAGGAGTTTGCTCAGGGCTGGATGACATCCATAGGGTGGTAGACGTGAAGGTTGACATCCACATTGACCAGGAAACCCAATAAAGTGTCCACGATGACCAGGGACATCGATTTTGCATCCCTCAGGTTTGACACGCACAGCATCACTTTCCATGATAGGGGTAGTGAGAACACAGTTTCCATGATACTTTACGGCATCTCTAAGGTCACAGCGTATAGCATCGCTCCCATCGCAAGGCTCACAATCGCACTCGTCTGCAAATTCCGTTACGCAATTACAATGGTAACCGCATGGACACTTGCAGTTTCCTTCCGGACATTTTCCGTCGCAATGCATGGGTCTTATCCATCCAATATTAGTCACACTAGGGGAAGATAAAACTTTTTACAATCGCCAAACTGGAATGTTGTCTCTTTCAAAGAATTCATCTTGTTCGCTTGGTCTTGGTAATCACAATGAACTATCGATCTTGGACATTGTCCCTTTTTATATACAGACCAATACCAACATGTCCATACGGTAAAGTGAAGTGATTGGGAAGTCGCACTCACTTCTGGTACACGACTTAATAGACTTTTTCCAAGGATCGACTGACGATGTCGTGAGTGGGTAAACGTACAACCTTGTTTGGCTGATAGGTGGTCACTTTAAAGTGTTCATCTTTTCCAGATTGCAAGGCTTGTTTCAATACGCCAAAGTTCACCACTCTACTGGTACGATGATTCAGAGTCAATCCTTTCACTTTACACTTCGTGTGCACTTCTTCTTGTTTGTCCCGGTATTCGTAGCCGTAATTTTTAGGACCACCACTTGCGAAACTTAAAATTTTCTCGTCGGAATGTTCGTCTGTCCAGGCTCCTAAACGGTCTCCTTCGATGTCAGGGTGCTGTTGACCAGGGCGATGGATGTAGATGTAACTGTCCGTGTCAAAGTACAGGACGCGATCCCCTAACAATTCTAAAGCTTCGTACAATTTTAAGCGAGCATGGGCTGTCACGTTAGCCGCAATGATGATATTTCCAAAGGGATCGGCTTGTACAAAGCCCAAATCTTCTTCGTAATTGACTATGATCAAATCCTCGCGAACGACGTCCACGTGTTTCATGAATTTAGTTTTGTCGTGAATCATCTGGAAGTAGCGGGAAGGTTCTGTCAACTATTCCGTCTTATGTAAGCACGGTCGTTGTGCCATTTTTCCCCACAAGCAATTTAAATCACTTTGGCAAACGAGCGCCTGCCTTCGTTTTTCTCGATGTGGTCCAAAGTGATGCCTTCTTGTACCCAGTATTTCTCTTTGAATTTAATTTGGTCTTCGGGAGTGTGACACCAGGACGGATAGCCACTGGCTTCTTGCTTCAGTTTCAAAAAGGCATCCACGTAGTCTGCGAAAATGCCTTTCTGAGTGGGGTCACCCTTGTGGTATTGTTGTGTCTTGGGAAAGTGGCAAATTTCGTACACTTCTAACAGTTGGTATCCCATGTCCATAGCTTTAAACAATTCTACGCTGACCCAGGTTCCCGTCAAGGCGCGTTCTTCCTGGGTGTGATGACAAGGGTCTTGGTTGCACGTTTCGGCACATGTACGACACAAGGGAAACATCAGTTTGCCTTGACAATAGTGAGGTAATACAGGATGGTACAGGTTCGTGGGTAGCAAGACTTTGCACTTGATCAAACCTTCGTATTGTCGAATGCGGTTCAGGTCAATGTGTTCCGTTAACAATTGCGAGTGTCCTGCAGGAAAGTGACAATATTTGCACACGTAAGGATATAGCGAACACACATCCAAGTATTTGATTTCTTCTCCTTTCTCTTCGTCGGCGTGGTAAAGCAAACAGGTGGCATTGGTCCGTCCTCCGTACAAACTGTCCCTCGGGTTCAGAGGGTCCATGAACTTTCCACGATGCGTTTAAACTCGGGATCAGTTTTCAAACGGTGATCGTATTCGTGTTCCCACATTTCCACCACTTGGTATCCTTGCTGTTCTAACTTCTAACGTCGCTGACAAGTGCCCTGGTACAGGTCTTCCATTGTTCGATGTAAAAACCGATTTTTAGTGTCACGGTCAGGGTAACAGACGGGACATCCGTGAAATAAGCAACCGTTCAACTCGTACACGATCTTGGGGTTTTCTAAGTCCCAGCCATCTACCGAATACGTTCCGATGGTCTTTTCGCCTCCTCCATTACGGGCATGCTGAATCCATTTGTCTTCCTTGTCGCACAAGTAATATAACCAGCGTAGGGCTTTGACCGAGTATTGACGTTTAACATAATTGGTTGTTTGAGGACTGATGACAGCCACGGTGTTTTCAGGCATGAAACGTTGCCGGTACACTAAGGAACATGCTTTGGCAATGGTGCAAGCTTCTTTCAAGGGATCCACCCTTCCGTGTTCCATGAACAGTTCTCGAAATTTTCCACAGCAACGGCGTAAAATGTCCACGTCGGAACCACAATACTTTAGCATTTCTTCCTGAAAGTCAAAAGGGTCTGACGCGTGAGCCTGGTACCAAGCATAGAAAGCTTCTCGTTGTTTGGTACGCATGTTGTCGGGTCGTAATAGTTGGCCTCAGGCAAATGGGGTAGAACAGCACGTTGATTGACTTCCGTATTGAAAAAGTGTGGAAAGTACCCTTTAGCCATTTCTGTCATTTCAAACGTTTTAGGCATTCGACTCAAAGGCATAGCCAAATAGCTCATCGAATCTTTAAACTGCACTTGTCCCATTTGCATGAAAACAATTTTGGCTCCGTTCAAAATGACTTTAGGACGTTCGGTGCCATGTTCCGCATAGTACCTCAAAAGAAACTGTCCATCGTATCCCGAGAAATTGTGGGCTATGACTGTGGCATGACGATGACAATCTCCGTAAAGTTCGATGTCCTCTTTACTCCATGTCTCGAAGATGGGGTCTAAGACCCATTTGGCAAAATCGTCTAGCGTCTTGGGTCCTCGAAAGATTTTTTCACGTCCTCCAGGAATCTTGCTGCAGTGAGGGAAATGACTGAAGATAGGATCTTGAATGCACTTTTCACACGCTCGATGAGCCACACAGAAATTAGGAATGTGAGTGCCAGTCTCTTGCATGCATTCGAAATCGAAAAAGATGAAATTGCCTTTCTTCTTTTTGTGACCGTCATCTTTCTCTTGTTGGGGTTGGTATTTTTGCATGTAGCATTGATGTTCCAAGTCCACGATGTGGTGACAAATGTGACATTTTTTCTTTCCTTGACATATGTGTGCCTTGGCAGTATTGGTACATAGGCCTTGTCCACACGTGGGGCACAATCTCAGCAGTTGACAAGCGCTTTTATTCTGTGAACCTTGTGTTTTCAAATGTTGTTGGTAACAGGTAGGACTGACAAACGTGCGCAGACAAGCAGGACAATGCACTCGTTCTTGTCCTTCACTCAGACAGGGTGGAGAGGCCAAACATCCTGAGCATTTCGATCCACAATGTTTGTGTTGCTCTCGATTTTTATAGCCATAGTCACATTTCTCACAGTAATAACTGTATCCCAGGAATGCAGTGATACTGGTAATGGCATCGAAATGTTCATCGTGATAATAAAGGTGAATGTATTTTCCATCTTTAAAATCTCGGCCTCGAAACAACAGAGACCCACGCACTTCTTGAGGGTACACTTTCAAGGAGTAGCGTGGAGCTAGGACATTTTGCAATGTTTGCATCTCAGGAATGCCACAGGGTGTGACTTTGGACAGGCCTGCTTGTTGTAACAGAAGTTCTGCTTCATTTCGTTGTTTGGCTCGGTTCGATTTTCGAATGTTCTCCCAGTCTCTTTTCCATTCTACCGTGTCGTTCTTGTTGGCATAGGTCGTCCCACCACGATAGCCCTGGCTAAACACATGTGGTCTTGAAAATTGTTAATTTGAACGAGGCTCTTTTTGGTAATGCGAAGGTTGTTGACCAATAAGGTCTTTCTGCGTTGTCCGATCCCTTGAGAAGGAGAGACGTGGGTCATGTCCAGTGTGGTTTTTCCATCGGTGATGTCAAACTGGTCATTGGATTGTTTCACGTGTTGAATCTTGTCCATGACTTTGGAAGCGGTCAATTCTGCAGGGCTGCTAAACTCGATCCAAACAGGAGATTTCAAGCCGTCGTGTTGTATGGAAAGTCTCAAGCGATCGTATTCTTTGGGTTGACATTGTCGCTTGAGTGTGGTAAGCAAAGAATCCCACATCTCGGTGATGAACCCTTCTGCTTTCTCTAACGGTACTTCGGACTTGAAATCTTTAAACTTCACCGTGTATTTGTAAGCCGTGGTTCTAAATTTTCTAGAGGGACGCTTTTCCGTCTCTCGAATGGAATAGTATTTTTCAGGATTGACTGGTGAACTTGGACTAGGTGCAGACTCTGTGGGTTTGGATTCTGGTTCACTCATGTCCTCTTGAAAATCACTAGCATGAATTTGTGCCAAGACTTCAGCTTTTGTACGAGGCGATAGATCACGTTTCTGCCTCCTACTTTCTTCTTCTTCCTTCTCAAATGAATTGGATCGTTTCATCTTGATAGCAAAAACTCAAATGACTAAAGTTTAAACACCATGGGCTAATTTATAGTCATGGCAGACCAGCGTATAAAAAGGGTAAGTGTCTTGTCCTTTCACTATTCATTTCACTTTCAAACCGAGCAGAACAATGGAAGAGACTACCCAGATCGAACGTTTCATCAGAGCTTTGCGAGGGGTCATTAGAAAATTTTCTTCAGACCAGCCGTCGGACTACTCTCCTTCCTTTCGAGATAAAAGTCAAGATACTTGCTATATCTGTCAGAAGAAAGGGCATTGGTCTTCAGAGTGTCCAGACCGTCAAAAAAGCAAAACAGTTGCTAGAAGACATAAAAGTCAAGATACCTGTTATCATTGTCAAGAAAAAGGACATTGGTTTCCAGATTTTCCTAAGAAACAAGAGGAGCAAGAAGAAGAGAGGGATTATGGAGAGGAAGAAGAAGAGGAAGAAAGTAGACAGGTGAAGAAAAAGAAACAGGAGAAGAAAAGAAGAAGGGAAGAAAGTGAGGATGAAGAGGAGGAAAAGACTGTGACTGTGAAGAAATTCAAAAAGCAGAGAGAGTAAACAAAGAGACAGAAGAAGTCTACGAACTTTTTAAAGTACTCTGTTGTGAATTGTGAATTGGATTGTAAATATTTATAAAAGAATAAATTAGGTATAAAAGGTAAGTGTCTTTGGGTTTTGATTTTAAAATAAGAACCTACACTCACGTACTCATACACAGACACGTACTATAGGGGTAAAATGTTGTTTTTTTTAGTTTGAATGGATGTTGGCAATTGAAAGACTATCTCTTTTCGAGAGATATGGGTGGTCCTGAAAAGGGCCTTTTTGGTGTATGGGTGAGTTTAAACAATCAACTTTAACTGCCTTAAGCGTTTGCCACGGCCAAGGCCTACTTCTGGACTGAGTAATGTTGATGATGATGATGATGATTTGGTTGAAATCACTAAGGGTGGTACGGTAGGCTTAGTCACAGGGTTGGAGTGTTTAGCTCGGGAAGGTCGTATTCTCTTCGGTCGTAATAAAGAAGTCTGATACATTTGTTTCAGACTTCTTAACTCTGCTAAAATATCTAACAGTACCGTGACCGTTTGACTTTCACACCCTCGTTTCTTTGCTGCTGTTTCTTCTTCTTGTTGTTTTTTTTTTTCTTACCTCTTCTTCTTGCTGTTGTTGCTGCAGGAGAAAAGCTTGTTCCGCTTCCTTTTGCTGTTGTATAAATTTCTCCAAGTTTTCTTTCTGTCTTTGTCTAAAATTCTCCACGTGCGGTAATGAAGGAGAAGGTGGCGAAGGTTCCGGAACAAATTCTTGCGAGGTAAGAAAATCCACAAAATCCCAATTCACCTCTTCTGAAAGTAAGTCCGGGTTACCTTGGGTAGTCTCCACGGCTGGTGCACCACAATTTATCGTTTTCTGAGTTTTCGTCATGTTGAAAAACTGTCGCATGGATTGACTGCGCACAGGCGCTAGCGAATCTATATAGGGAATGTGACGTCACAGACTGCTCTCTTCGGATTGGACGTGGGGTGACTGAAGTTTGTAACGCGTGTTTGGACTGGTCAATGAACTCAATCCGTTTCAATCCTTCCTCTCCCTATAAATAAGCGCAGTTCACTGCATTCCTTCACCTGTTCTCGGCACCCCCCAACATGTGGACCACAGTGGAATCATCAACTCTTGTCTCTTCCATGATGTTCCGGACGGACATACCGATGTATGTCCGATCCAAGTGGACTATTGTCCATAGGACAGAAACAAAAAGGATTTACGTGGAGAGGCAAGGATGCCTAAAGAGGGTTCTCATTTATGGCCCTAAAGTCAGACGTAGTTTGAGGAAAAGAAGAACATCTCAGAACATCTCAAAGATGCCCTTTATGTTAACAGTAGGGTATGTTAACATAAAACCAAAGGCCCTTTTCAGGGCCCCTTCATATGCCTCGAAAAGACCTTGACTTTCATGCCTACCACTTTTTTTAAAAATACAGACCCCTCCCTGTTTAAATTTCCCATGTTCAATTTCCATAGACCCATAAGGTCGGGACCATATAAAAATAGGGTCCCGACCCTGTTCAATTTTCCCCTTGTCCCTATAATCCCTATGATGTTTGTCCTGTTTGTCCAGTTATAGGGACAATGGGAAAAACTAATGTTCTTTTCCCATGTTAAATTCCCCTTGTCCCTTTTTGTTGTTGTTGAGTTTAATTATAGTAGCGTTCGCACAATTGTTCATGTGCCACTTTTTTCTGACTGCACCGCAGCCTGCTAGTTGTTCCTGGGGAAGGGGATGGTACCACCTCCCCCAGGCTTTAATGGATTCAAGGAACCCTGATAGTTTGGCCTCAATCTGTGGGTCCATAAAGGTCCCTACAGTTGAATGGTTGACTGTCATTGGTGGGAAGGAGAGCTCGGGAACGGTCCTGCTTGCTTTACATCGCTGGTTTCTTGTTGCATTTGCCTTTTTTTTTGTTTTTTTCGAGATTTTTTTTTTTCGAGATTTTTTTTTTTTCTTCTTCAAAATGTTCTAAAAGGAGGGGGATGTTCTATGCTGTTTATAGAGGTTCTTAGTAGATATCATGTATGAAGAGAGATTTTCAAGGTTATTATGGTATTACTAGTCGAGGTGTTTAGGGTGTGTTTCCTACGTTATGTTATTTATAAGTTTTTAGATATTACCTCTTTAAGTTATTTATTAATTGATGTTTTTAGAGAATGAATGTTATTTATACTTTATTTAGCAAGAGACCGGAGTCCTAGCCGATTATACGGTTCGTAAAGGACATCTAGGACAGGAATCCTAGCTGATTACTCGGTTCGTTAAGGACATCTAGGACATCCGATTTTGCGGTTTCCTTAGTTTTTTATAGGTGCTTCGTAAGTGAATTATTTATTAATACTTTTATAAAATTGAATGATATGTTATGGTTTTTTTATGTGGTGGCTTCTACATTTATTTAGCTAGTTACTGGGTCTTTTGGTTTTGTGGGGATAGTAATTATATTTTGTTCCTAAGTCCTGCTGAGTCTATGAATTGATTTATATTTTTATATGCTGATTGTTTATTTTTATTAGAGTCCATAAGTAACTCTGGGTATGTGTGTGGTAATCCAATCTCTTTTTGGTTTTTGATAAATATTTTCCGAGCGGGTTGATATTTTGGGCATATATTGAATACGTGGTGTAGATCTTCGGTGGTGTGGCAGTTAAAGCAGTTAATGGTTGCTGGTTTGGGTCCAATAAACCTTCCAAAACTGCTTGCTAGTTTAGTTTTTCCAGTTATTATCCTGTTTATGGTTTTCTGTTCTAAATAGGTACCCTTAGGTAGCTGTATGTTCCTATCTACGTGTTTTGGGGTTTCATGGTGATTTTTCCCTTTTGTGGAGGAGTTCCAAAAATCTTGCCATGTTTGGTCTATATATGTCTGTGCGAAGCTTATTGCTTCTGTAGGGCTATAGTTAAGCTTGATAGAGTTTTGATCTCCTAGTTTGGTTTTTGCAACTTTGTCTGCTGTTTCGATGCCAGAGATTCCAATGTGCGACGGTATCCACATGAGCTCGACTAATTGATGTGCTGTGGTGATATCGTCGATTAATTGGCATGCTCTGTCGAGGAATTGTTCCCTAGAGTGTGTATTGCGATTTTGGATCAAAATAACGCTTAGGGAATCGCTTATAATGGCTGCTTTAGGTATTTGGTTGTCTTTGATCCATTGTAGTGATTCAAGTATAGCCCAGAATTCAGTGGTGTAAATGGAGCAATAGTCAGGTAATCTGGATCCCGTTTGTATATTGAATTCAGGGATGACTAATGCTGCTGCTGTTCTTGGTGTGTTGTTTGTTTTTGATCCATCGGTATATATTTTAACATAGTCCGGGTATTTTTGGTTGATTTCGTTTACCAGTACAGGTTTTAGTAAGTTTTCTTGTCATTCTTTATTGCCTAATTTGGTAGCTTCAATGTTAATCCTTGGTGGTTTTTGTAACCAAGGTGATTTGTTCTGGTCTGTATTGTTTGTTACCTGTTTTTTTTAGTAGAGGTATCTTTTCTCTTAGTTCAAGGATTACTTTGCCACTTGGTGTGATAGGTATGATTTTGGGTCTGAAGACAACTTTACACTTATTTATAGCTATTTTGGTGGGATGGTTGTCTAGGTGGGTATCTAATCGAATGGAGTATCGGAGGAGCAGTTCTTGCCATAATTTTAAGGGTAGTTCTCCTGTTAGTGTTTGTAGTTCTTCTAATGATGCTGAGGGGAGTGTTCCTGTGCATAATAGCAAGGCTTTTCTCTGGATAGTGTCAAGTTTTTGTAGTACAGGTTGCTTAGCCGAGTTATATGCTTGGCAACCGTAATCCAGTTTTGATCTAATTAGGATTTTATATATCGTGAGGAGGGTTTCCTGGTTGGATCCCCAGTCAGTCCCTGTGATGTTCCTGAGGAAACTGATATCTTTGTTACAATTCTGGGTGAGTTGTTCAATGTGCTGTTTCCATGTGAGGTGGTTGTCAAAGAACATTCCTAGGAATTTTACTACTGTTACGTATTTGATTAATTGATTTTGTATATAGAAGTTTGGATAGACTAGGTTGTTATTTCGTTTTGGGGTGAATATGATTGCCACAGTTTTTTCATGAGATATTTTGAAACCCCATTTGTCCGCCCATCTCCCTATGTTGTCTAGGCTCTGCTGGATTTCTTTAACTACTGTGTTATTGGCAGGATTTCCATTCCTCCATATGCCACTATCATCTGCAAATTGTGACAAGTTTATTTTTGTGGAGGCTACATTGAGGTCAAGGTCGTTTACCATTAGGTTAAATAGTAAGGGACTTATTACACTGCCTTGCGGTGTTCCATTTTCAAGTGAAAATTCTTCCGAATGGGTGTTGCCTATTCTTGTGGTAATTTTCCGGGCTGTGAGGAAATCGCCAATCCAGTTGAACAAGCGTCCAGTTATTCCAAACTGGTTTAATTTGGCCATTAGTCCATTGGTCCATACTAAGTCGAACGCTTTTTCTAGGTCTAAAAAAACCGCTATGAGGTTGCGATCGGTTTTCCTATGTGCGTTAAAAGCGAGTTTGATGTCTGTTTCCAATCTGAGAAGTTGGTCAGTTGTGGACCGTTTGTTCCGAAAGCCACACTGATTTATGGAGAGTAGGTTATTGGTATCTAGGTGGTGTTTTAACCTATTTGCGATTATTGTCTCCATTATTTTGCAAATATTGTTTGTAAGGGAGATGGGTCGGTACGAATTTATGTTGTTGGGATCTTTACCTAGCTTGGGGACTGGTATTACTATGGCCTGTTTCCATTTGGTGGGTAGTTGGCCTTTATCCCATATCCTATTAAAGAGTTTGATTATGACTATTGTTATATTGATAGGTAGTTTTTTGTAGATAATGTAACCTAACTGATCCTTACCAGGGGATGTTTCGTTTTTGGAACGTAGGGCTATCTTCCATTCATGTACTGTGACGTCTCTATTTAGGTGAGATTCTTTTGTTCCTTGGTCTTGAAACATTTGAGGTTGGGTTCCCTCCATTAGTTTTTTGTGTTCTTGAAAGTTTTTGGTGTGATTATTGTTGCTACTCATGTTCGAAAAATGCTTTGCTAGGAGGTCTGCCTTATCTTTATTTGTTATGGCATTTTTAATTTTTGGGGCTGAGGTAGTTGCTTTCCCTTTTATGGCTTTTATCTTGTCCCATATTTGTTTTGAGTTTGATTTTAGATTCAGTTTAGAGCAAAAGGTTTGCCATAGATTAATTTTAGCAGTTTTTATAGTTTGTTTTAGTGCTTTTTCTTTATCTTTATATTGCTGGAAGTAGACAGAATTTTTGGTGCGTTTATATTTATTTAAGGCCCTTTTTTTTGTCTTTATGTGCTATAGTGCACTGTTTAGTCCACCATGGTACAGGGTTTTTATTTTGGATATTAGTTGTCTTTGGTATGCATCGGCTAGCTGCTTCTATAATTGTGTCTGTTATGTTATCATAATACATGTCAATACTTGGGCTTTCTAAGTTATCTGGATTTACTCTAGCTAGTAATAATTGGAATTGGTCCCAGTCTGCCTGTTGGTACCTCCATTTAGGTGGGGTTTCGTTAGGAATATGTTGAGTTTTTGTTTGAATATTGATTGTGATGGGAAAATGGTCACTTCCTAACGTATCTTCCTGATCCACCCACCAATTTGTGATTTGAGCCAATTTTGGGGTAGTGATGGTTAGGTCTATCGCTGAGAGAGCGTCATCCTCATTGATTGTTTCAGAGGTAGATTTTGGTGTGTTGGAGTTGTTTTTACAAATAATGTTTTTGGCAGAATGGTAGGTGAGGTGTTTTTCGTTCATTAAGTCCACTATTTGTTTCTCTTTTATTGCAAATCTGCATTCTGCCGATCTAGGATAATGGTTTTCTTTACAGTTAGCACATTTTTGTTTAATTGTGTGGCATTCTCCTTTGTGTTGACCTCCGCAGTACTTACATCTTGGTTTGAATCTACATCTGAGGGCATAGTGTCCCCAGTGCAGGCATTTTGGTGCAAAATCTTGGCCTATTTATGTAGTTTTCCAGCTTATGGTACACTCCTGACTGTCCTAGTTTTATTATTGAGGGTATTGGCTCGGTAGCCTCTATAACTGCTTTGTTTGTTCCTTGTCCCATGTGATTTTTAAGACGATATACTTTGGTGGTCTGTGTTCCATTTGCTGTGAGTTTATGAAGTAGGAGTTCATTGCTTATGTCCTTGTTGTATCCGTTTAGTGCTATTACTTTTTTTAAAGATAGTGGTTTTAGTGGGTTCAGCCAGATTAGTTGTGGTTTCACTGTGTTTGGAGTTCGAAGTGACTCGTGGTTTCCTCTGAGTGCTATGGTGTCTCTCTACTTTGATCTTTATTGGGCCTATAGTTTCAATTTGGATGAATTTTTCCACCTGTTGAATTGTGCTGCATTGGACAATGAGGTAGTTTCGCCTTGGTCTTATCAGTTTGAATTGTCCAGTGTGAATTTTGGCCAGTGCTGTCATAATACTATTGGTACTTAGACTAGTAATTCTGTTGCACCTGCTGCTTATGTATATGGTGTGTTCGATGGAATGATAACTGTACATTTTGTTTTGGGGGTTATGTTGTTGTTTTATTTCCTGTTTTGAGTTAACCTTACTTGTGGGGTTTTTTTGGGTTGTTTTGGGGTTTTAGCGGGCCCTTGCCATTACCTAGGTATGTGTTTTGGGTTGTTTGGGGTCTTTGGGTTGCCATATCAGTGATGCTGCTGGGTCGTTTTGTAGTGTCTAATTCATTGGATTTGTTCCCATAGGTTGGTGGTTCCCTTGCTGTTATTATCCCAGATGGTCCAGGAGTTTGGCTTGAGTGTCTAGTTTTTTTCCTAATGTTTTGATTTATTGTTGTTTGCTTGATTTCCTCTTGTTGGTTTGTTTGCATGCTTCTAGAATTGGTTATTTCATTTTTGGTGAATTTTGGGGTGCTGGTTATGGTTATGTGGTCTAATTGTTGGGAGTTTTGTATTTCTAGTAGTTTCTGTTGGTGGGGTGGTGGGGTGTTAATTATGTCTGCTGGTTTGTGGTTTGTTTGGTCTGTGTTTGAGACCAGAATTTGGGGTCCCAGTGTGATGTTGGTTGAATTCGAGTTTGCTGTGGTTGGTACTACTTGCGTTAATCTTGCTTGTTTTACATGCTTTATTGGTGCTGTTTGGAGTTGTGATACATCCAATATTTTTAATGATTTATTGATAGGGTTGTTTGGTGGTTTGTGTGTTTGCGTGTTTGGATTGAATAGAGCCATTTGTTTGGACCTAGTTTGCATTCTTCTACTTAAACTGCGTTTAGCACTGAATGATGACTTATCTTTTGTCTTTGTTCTAACCCAGTCTGCTCCTCTGCTAGAAGTCTCTCCTTTGTTTTCTGTTACGTGTTCCTATCGTTCCTTTGTTTGATAGTTCCTTTGTTCTGTTCGATTCCTTTGTTCACGGCTTGGCGGTTTGCTAATCGTTTCCTCTTCTTGGTATTATTTCTTTGCTCTTGTTTTCCTGTTCCTTTATTCTATTTTAATTGGTGATGGTGGTGGCCGCACTAAGTCTTGTCACCCTTGTCCCTATAATGCCTATGCCTTATAGGAAAAATTCTCAGGGACTATGGAAAACTAATGTTATTTGCCTAATGTTAATTTACATAGTCAAACTAATGTTATTTGCCTAATGTTAATTTACATAGTCCCTATATGCAATTTTCACTTTTTTCCATAGTACTTGCCTAGTCCCTGAATCGCCCCTATTCACTACTGCTATCAGTGTTGGTTTTAGCGTTGCTGATATTGCTGATATTGTGACCACAGCAACCATCATAGGCACGCAAATCGATCCTAGTAAATGTGTTTGGTTATGGATGCATTATCGAATATGTGCTTAAGCAGATCTTCTCGCCGAGGCACAAAGCAGTCGAAATACAGTTATCCAGCTCAACCCGATGGCTACTGGTGATAAAACAATAAGCATGGCCGAGTTCGAAACGATATTGGTCGAAATAGAAAATCATCAGCGCCTCTGGTCACAGATAGGCCCCTACGGAACTGTGGCGTTTGCTATCCAAAATAGGTAATTGATTTCAGATCGAGTAAATGTTTGCTAGTTTATATTCATCTGTCTACTAGCAGAGTTAGCAAATCAAAATTGTTTTCTTTTCCGAAGGGTAAAATCATTTACGCAGATTCCGCTGCGCCAAAGAAATCGCTCATGTTTGCGAAGAGTTTCCAGTGCGGGCTCAAAAACTAGAACATATTCTACACCAATGTTTACAGCATCGACTTCAACAGAATTCTGTTCACCTGGGGTTTGTCGTTTTTGTCACTGTTGGCGATTTCACTGTCTGCACTAACTTTCTAAAATCACCACGCTTAACAAATGCCGCACGTTAGTTGGAAGTTGGATTTCACTTACAAACAGCTCAACTAACAAATTTAAAAAAAAAACGGTTTATAAATTAGGAAACTCCAAAGTTTGAATTTTGCTTCAGATTTTTTCAGCCAATCACAGTAGACTTAAGAAAAGTAACGTCTTTTGATTGGTTGGGAGTTACACGTCAAAAATCTCCAGACTGTATATGTAAGTGACCGTGATCCTCTCACATAAAATGGGACCAGAAATAATGTGAGCAAGCTATATCAAACCAGTTGTATCTTTTTTGTTCTGGACTGAATGAGAATGGGTGTGTACCCAGACAGCATGGTTCTGCAACTTCAATAATTAATATAAAAAAGTATAACTGGCAGAGTGAAAATACTGGACTGCATAAATATACCTATTTTGTCGGGTTAATACATTTGAAATGTGTTATTTTTTCCATCTATAATTTGCTTAACACCAACGGTTATAACACAGCAGTGAGTTACCTTCATATGTACTAAAGGGTAATTAATTAATTCGGATGAAATATCTGGAACTCGTAAATCATAAGAAATTCGATCACCCCACCCCGACCCACAAAAAACCAGATCGCCCTTTACCTTCTTACAGTAAAAAAATATACTCTTAACCTTTTGTGTTTGTCTTTAATAATGCACGATGTGTTATTGTGCATATGCTGGCATTGAATGATTATTAACAGGTGAGTGCGTATTTTCCACATAGTTCATAGTTAAAGGGAGGCAATCAAACAATAACGGAGACTTACAAAAAAGTATACTCTAGACGTAATAGATTACTCTTCCTGGTTTAATGCACTCGAACACAGTTTTTATACGAACAAAGACGAAAGAAACAGAAAGAAGTAGTGATACAATTGTCTTTCTTTTTTCTCTTCTCTGAAATACTTGGAACATAGTATACGACACATCTCACTGGTCGTTCACTGACAAAATTGCTACATTTCATGAAGGAGAAGAAGAAGAAAAAAATTCCACATAACTTGTTATGTTTGCAATCTTCCTGTTACTGCACAAAAGTTGAATAAGGAATTCGGATTAATTATATCCTCAAGGCGAAAGGAAGTGGGTACTTTTTGTCTTCTGAGACGTGTAATGTGAATGTGCTTGTTGAAATTACATTGACTGACCAACACCTACACTTACTAATCAACGAAAACGTTGGAGTGCTTGTACACACACACACACACACACACACACACACACACACACACACACTATTACACCTAAAAGGGTAGGATTGTTCACACACACATAAACACACACGCACACACAGACATGCACACACACCTACTAACCAATACGCTCTTTTGACTGAACGGCACCTACATCTGCTAACCGATACGCCTTTGACTGACCATCAACTATACTCATTACCCAATGAAGAACATAAGGAGTGCTAAAACATCCACAAGCATACTATCATACCTAAAAGAGTAGGAATGCTGATACTCTATACACTATCATAATACACACATTCATACAATCACAAACAAGAGATCAGAGTATAGTCCGGATTACGATTTAGTTGTGATTGGACAAAAGAAAAAGACAGAAGCAGAAACATTGGCACTTATTTCCAGATGTTCCTACATTAACAAATAAAATCTACCTTTACGCTGAAATTGTAAATATCACACTGAAACAACACCCGTACAGGATGAACCCTCTCAAACAGGAATGTTTGAAAAAATAAATTCAGTATTTGCTGAAAACTGGAGTTCACCATGTATACTTGTTCCGAAACCAGATAATACTTTCCGCATGTACACTGATTACAGAAAGGTGAACAGTGTGACTAAAACAGATTCATTTCCATTACCAAGAATCGATACTGCATTGATGAAATTGAAAATTCAAAGCATGTCACCAAATTTGACCTTCTGAAAGGATTCTGGCAAATTCCACTGACGGAAAGTGCAAAAGAATTTTCGGCATTCGTGACTCCAGATGGACATGATCAATGTAGAGTGATGCCGTTTGGGGTGAAAGGTTTGCCTAATATTTGTGAACGTTTAATGAACATGATTACGTCTGTTCTAGATAACTGTGATGCTTACATCGATCATGTCATCATCTACAACGATACCTGGAAAGAACATTTAGCGACCATTCGGAAATTCTTTGACAAACTCACTGATCCAAATTTGACAATTAATTTATCTAAAAGTCAGTTTTGCCGTGCTTGTATAACATTTCTAGGACATATCGTGGGACACGGACAAGTTAAACCTATATATGCTAAGGTCAATGCTATCTCTGAATTCCCTGTGCCTATCAGTAAAAAGCAGCTGGTGCGATTTTTGGGTATGGCTGGATACTATCGGAAATTTTGTTCCAATTTTTCCATAATTGCTGAACCCCAGACAATTTTTTTGAGCAAGAAAACCAAATTTCATTGGTCTGAAAAATATCAGGAGGCTTTTGAGAAATTAAATACCATGCACCAGTTCTTACAGCTCCAAATTTGAATCAGTCATAACAATTATTCGTTGATGTAAATGCTGTTGGGTTTGGAGTAGTATTGATTTAAGAAGACAAAAGTTGTATAGATCATCCAGTGTGCTATTTTTCTGAGAAATTAAATAAGCACAAGAAATTATTCCACAATCGAGAATAGATGTTTGGCTTTGATATAGGCATTACAACACTTTGAAGTCTACAGTAGTTCAGCTCCTCCGATTATTGTTTTAGTTATCACAACCCCCTTACTTTCATCGTCAAGATGAAAAACAAAATTCAGAGATAAATAAGTTGGAGTTTGGTGTTGTAGGATTATAATTATATAAACAAAATGCACTACAAGAAATAAAGTAACTGAATGTATGCCGTATTCCAAACAAAATACACAAGCGCAGATTCATAATTAAACAACATTATTAACGCGCACATAACTCCGTCCAGATAAATTTGAACTTAGTCGCATGCTTGACATAACTTTCAAAAGAAAATGGCGTTTTTGTCTACTTAAAATTGAAATCTGGAGTCATAATGTGAATGAATGTGCATTGCAGCAACTTTTCCATTTGATCTGGAATGAATCAATTTTGGTACTTTTGTCGACTACGAAATTTCATGATATGGACTGGATTCATCTGTGCAAATTGCACATGAAATAAATCAGATTGAAGCAACGAGGGAGAAGCGTGTTGACATTTGCAAGTGTTTTCTGTTCTGTTATTGACTATTTGAAATCATAATATGGGGAAAATATGAAGTCTCAATTGCAATTATCAAAAAGACGCTATGGAATTGAATGTTTATTTCATTTTTAGTGCAGTAAGGAGGATGTAATTGCACTTGAAATATAGACGAAATTATAGTACAATTTCGAAATGTATAATCAAGCTTGAGAACCCATTACATGGTTCATGTAATTCGGATTTGCAGAACTAAGAAAGTACATTTTGAGGAAATTCAGATGTAAAACTGTAAGTATACTTTTTTGCCATTTTTATTACCAGGTAAAGGAGACAGCTTATGCCTTGTAACTTGCATGTTATTTGCAGGTACCCAGCAATTTTATGAAATCTAGCGTCTATCGCCAAAATCCGAAACATCGTATCAAAAAAGTTAACGCGGAATGCAGCAAAGCAGCTGGTATGTGACAGTCCACGAAACATCTGCTTTAGTTCATTCAGAAACAAATTTAATCAACCAAAACGTAATGCGTCTGCTACACGAGTGTACATGATTTGTTTACAAAGTAGTTTCTAATACAGTATTAGGCACACGTGCCCTACACGTAAGTTGTGTCGAGCGCGCGACTAAGTTCAAATTTATCTGGGCTGAGTTATGTGCGCATTAATAATGATGTCATTGTGTAATGACAATTCTGCGCTTGTTTATTTAGTTTGAAATACGTCATTCATTCATTTACGTTGTTTCTTGTAGTGTATTTTATTCATATAATTAAGCTTTAGGTAGAATTTAAAAAAATGAGCATATAATAAAAAGGTTACTGCATTTGTATGGGAAAATATGAACTCGTTTTGTCGGAAGGATACTGAGCGATACTCAATCTAAAGGTAACTTATTATTAGAAAACCAAAATGGGATTTAAGTCTTGGCGTGGGGTGTGGTGCCCTTTGGTGCTGAAACATTTTTATAGTATTTCACCATCGCCTTATTGTGACGGGGTGGGGGGGGGGGGTGGGGCAATTTTTCAAAACACTTATGGGGGTGGAGGCAACTGTATGAAAAAACTCAAAAACTATTATATGTAGCAAAGTAGAAGCACCACTAAAGAATATTGCCTATAGGAGCACTAAAACCTCACATAGTCGCAGCTAGTGTCCTTTTGAATTAACCCAATATTATCTAAAAACCACAGGCACATGATTCGGGGGAAACTAACGTGTATACTCACCCCACCCACACACCCATTCAAATAAAAACAACACTAAAATAAATCACGTATTGTGTTCCATTCATTTTATTTTAATTTTATTTATTTTATAAAAATAGTTCACATTGTCCGATTCAGTCTGACATTGGTCAGACTCAAGATGTAAGTCAGGTCCGAATCAGCCCGTAATTTGGTCCGAATTAATCAGGAGTCACATTGCCGTTTTTACTTGCAGATTTTTTATTGTTGATATTTTTTTTAGATACGTTCATGACATTGAAAATTCCCTATCACAATCACGTTTGACAATAATAGACATGTCGCTGACACAAAATAGGGATTAGTAAAGTTTCTAAAATGAGCCCTCCTCCTTAACAGTATTAATATGAAACAGTGACGTATCCCCAACACTACGGTCATTCAACATGGCGACCGAGGTGGGGACGTGTTACTTGTGGTAATCGCTTCATTAATGAAAATTCAATTTCTCAGACCTGTCTTGGCGTAATATTTGTACATTAGGTAAGACACATAAATTTACACTATTCTATAAATTATCCTATTGCTTCATTTTTGAATTGATGGAAAAAATCCTAACTGAAATGAACTGTCCAAGTGAATGATAAATGTTAACTTGTTGACATGAGCCAACCCTACTTCTGGTTAGTGATTAGCTACGATGTCGTAGCCTGAACTTGATTTGTTGTCCACAAGGTAGGAGTAAGGGTTCTGATATTGGTACTAGTTATTGATATCACTAGTCGAGATTCGTGACTTTCTTATCTCGCACTTTTAACTCGCAAATCTCCTACAACTTGTACAATCCTGTATCACATAAAAACAAAGCCTTGCTTTTGCTTGTGTGTGTATGTTTGTGTGTGCCATTATTAGTAACCTTACTTCGTGGACGAGGGTACTAACGCGAGCCTGCGTTTCACTTTCAGTGCAGCATCTGGGTATGATTCACGCCTTTTCAGTATTTTTTTTTTATCCCAGTACCTAAGGATGAGGGAAAATGCATAATGCAAACGATTCAAGCAGAACTAATGGGAAATTTTTTGACATTTAACAATTAACATTGGAACTGATATGCATGCAGCCTATCACATACAAGTTTTGTGCAGCCTATAGCAGTTAAGCTAACTATTGTAACTAATTTCTGGCTCTCAAGCAAAATTTGATTGAAGAAAAAGAACCATTTTAAATGTATACAGTACTCTCTCATTATAACACTTCATGAAAGCCATGAAGTGTATGATCTTTTTTTTGTTGCAAGTACTTGAAATTCTTAGTTCATTTTATATTCTAATCATTATGATAGATATGATGCCTGAAAAAGATTTATTTAAAATAAAATTGATTGTTCATCTAATTGAGTCAGTTTTGCCCAGTACTTGAAAAAAATTATTTCATTATATATAATACCCTATTTTAAAACCAGTGCAGTAGGAAACATTTTTTTTTTTGCCTAATGAAAAACATTTTTTGCATTTTGAAAAGGGACACATAAAGAAACTATTGTGAGGGAGTGCTCTATACAGTTCATACACAAAAAAAGTAAAGAAAAACAAATTGGTTGCTTTTAACAAAAAATACTCCATCCCACTTAAAATTACAAGTATACTATGCCTGTGTGCTGGGAGTAAATAACTATGTTATTAATCAAGAGCCTCGTGGGTTGGTGGCTGTTTCCGTGGTTTTCCCAAGTTCTTGCTCCACCATTGATATTGGCCCCCATGTATAGCCTATCTTGTGCTGAAAAATGGCATTAAACCCTACAACAACAGTTATTCAAGAGCTTCATTCGGCACTCTTGAATAATTGTGACACAGTCTTAAATGTTGGTAACTTCCTGTTTTGGTTGAAATTATTGTTTGGTTTTAGGTTAAGAACTTGTACATTTTAATAAAAGATTTTGCAGAATTTGTTTCCTTTATATTTAAACTGTTTTAGTCATTAACAATCTCTTGTCAATTGAAGTGGAGTTCAGTTAGATCATTTTGGATAATGTTCATAAAGATTGGAAGTAAATGTATTTGATAGTTTTGTTTATGCATATCACTTGCCCTAAAGGCCATATTTTGTTACTATTATTTTAGCACAATGTTTAACTGCTACACGTAAAATAAAAAATATATACATGTTTTAAATTGACTTAATTTGCTATGTGTATTTGACTGTCAGTATCATGATCTTAAGAAAATAAATTGTGTATTGGCTAGGTCTACTATACCTGTAATCTTGGTTTGATTTAATTTTATTATAAGTAATGTTTTCTCTGGGATTTGACATTTAACACTTAAAGCGATGGTTCTACCTTCCCTGATGTCAGCTAGTGTACAATTGCAAGCTTGACTGGATCAGTAGAGCTGATGTTGATGAGCATTTGAAGTGTCTTGCTATTAACACTTTCTCTTTAACTTTTAGAGGAATAGGGTCTTACAGCTGTGCATTTGAAGCCCCAGCAGTGGGCTGAATATTATTTTACCAGTATCTTTTGAAGAACTTACGAATCAAATGGGGCATTTTATTGGTATCCTTGAAGTTTTTCAGTCATATTAGATACAACTTTCTTTTTGAGAAACCTTATGAGCATCTTACTTAGATTGTGATTTTTAGAGGTATCCAATATTTCAAGCTCTTTGATTCTTATTTGAGTATGAACTCACTAAACAGCTGATGGAATAGGGTGTAATGAGTCAGTTAGTAAATAAGAATACATAAATTTGCCATCACAAACTTTATTTTTCATTCATTTGGTGCCAGTATAAATTTGAAGATCCATCTATTGCTTTTTTAAATGGGGAAGTGATTTTACATGTTGCACCAGTTAGTAGAGGGTCTGACTCATGATACAAAGGTTTTAATTCTTGCCCACGCAAGGCTGGTTAGCTTCCTCGGTGTGTCATTGGAGATGTCACTTAGCTCCCATTTTGTCTGTATGATAGTCAATACTGTGTTAAAAACCAAATTAGCCAATAATTTACTTCATGCTAAATACATGTTTATTAGTCATACATGATTTCTGCCTCTGCAAGCATGTAATAATGTTAATTTAAAACATCACAGTGCCTTTTCAAATTTTAAATGCTTGCATAAGAAACTGTTTTACTATAGAAAGGCACAAAAAAATTAATCATGTCACCACAGAAAAATAGGTATAGCTATAAACTTACAAAGCACTTAGATCTGTATTCCATATATGTATGTATGTAAAAGTTGGTACAGATATCTGGAATACAATAGAAGTAGTGTTGGATATACAGGTGTTTGATAATTTAGAGTGGTGGGATTTTGTTGTATAGAAACGTGCATGTTTTATGAATAACTGATAGTTTAAGAACAGCATGTGAAAATAAGCAATACGTGTAAGTATTTTAATGTTTTTATATTTTTTATTAAAAATTCATATATTTTCCTGTATTCATTTAAAATAGTCCATCATTCCTTAATTTCTTGCATCAAAATCAGGTTTACATACTACATTTTTTATGATGTAAAGATGTGCATACTTTGCATACTTTGCATTGCACCTGTAACATCCAGTATCTTTTGCTGTGTTGAAACTGTTGTAAAGGATACAGATAGGTCATTGATTCAACCAGTCTGGTCCATGTATTTTCAATTGATTGGGTAACAGCTGGATGAAACTGGCTGTTGATTTAAGCGACACATTATTTATGGTAAGATGATACTCTCACTGCATGAATTGTTGGAAAAGCTAGTTATATTATAGTTCAGGTAATGTGTGATGTTAGAATTGTTATGCAAGTTTTGTTGAAAGAAAACATGATTATTTTGAAATATTAATAATATTACTGTTAGCTGTAAGCTAATGCTTACAAATCACTTAGATCTTTTTCATATAGATATATAAGTAATGGTAAGTATATATATCTGCCATATAATAAGAGTTGTGTTAGATGACAAGGCTGCACAATTGATCAAAATTTCTATACATGTAGACAGTATACAATAACTGAAACCATGCTGTTTGATTGAACCAGTTGGAAACTCAACATTTCCCCCAGATTTCTGTCTAGGCTTAAAGATGACAACTATTTATATGTAAGACATTGATAGTGTACATGATACAACTCATTAAAATGCAATTGTTTTATTTTCCCTACACCTTTTACCTATTATTATGATAGGAATCAATTTGTATAAAATTATCTTTGGTTAATATATCTAACAATTTAAGTGAAACCGCATGGGATTGTTGTTGCATGTACATACAGTAGTTGACAACAACAACAACAAAAATTGATGATGTAGCTTGGTGTACTGCCTTGCTGTGCACATAGAATGCTTTTATAGTGTCTACAGTGACTAAGAAACTATGCAGTAACTTGCATCCTCAATCTGATTAAAGTCTTGCTCTCCGACATAATGACAGAAGGTCATGTGCTGTAGACCCTACAGTTCCTGATAAAAAATTACAGCTTTCACATTTATAAAAGTAAAACACAGCACTTCATTGAGAATATATGGCTTGAAATAATAACTTCTCCCTAACATGAAATACAATCCTTTATCTGAAGGGTTACTACAATAAATCGTCATTCAAACTCAAATGATGTCAGGTCTACTTATCATACATAGATCTTGAATTGTACATGTAATTTGATTGCTTATGAACTTGAAACTTTCTTTAAATAAAATATTACTTATCAAAGGTTCTGTTAATAAAAATGCTTTGCAAAGGTAAATAATGTAGCTAAAAGAAACATTTTGTTAGGATTATTGGTAAACCAGTGTGTCACGTGTAGTACAACCTGATTCTTGTTAACTTGGGCATTTTGATGGTAGTGTATTATTCATATGAAAATTAATCATGCTTTAAAAGAATTAACGGAGAAAATCCCACTAAACTCCTTTTATGCGGTGATGTGCATATTGACATCATGAATGTTTGTTTTACTGATTTTAAACAATTATAGACAGTAAACTAAACTAAAACATTTACATATATAAACATTGCAGCCATAATGATATGATGTCATGTGTATGCCATATTTGCTAAAGAGCCGGAAGGCCAGGGGTCTGTACTAGGTAGAAAGTTGGTCATTGTACAGTAAGTGGAGATGTGGCCAGGATATTCATATCATATGGTCACACCAAGTTAAGTCCCATTGTCATCAGGTTACCTGTTTGTCAGATGTAAGGGGACATGTATAGACCTCTTTGTTAGGAAGTACAACATCTATATAGCTCCTCCTTCCCAAAGTTGAGTTCACCAATAGGAAACTTTAATTTTAGCCATAAGTCTTAATTCGTCAATCTGTGAAGGTCTGGACAAGCCTTGAAATATTAACTTAAAGTTATAATGAAGTAATTTCAAAATTTCAAAATGGTAGCCTACATAGGCAGAAAGACAGAGGAAGAACAAGCAATGGACTTGAAGGCTGAGTTGAAATGCTGTGCTTATTGCTTGAAGGCCCAATGGATAGGCTGTGCTTATTGCTTGAAGGCCCAGTGGATAGGCTGTGCTTATTGCTTGAAGGCCCAGTGGATAGAATGTGCTTATTGCTTGAAAGCCCAGTGGAAAGGCTGTGCTCATTGCTGGAAGGCCCAGTGGAAAGGCTGTGCTTATTGCTTGAAGGCTTAGTGGAAAGGCTGTGCTTATTGCATGAAGGCCCAGTGGAAAGGTTGTGCTTATTGCTTGAAGGCCCAGTGGAAAAGCTGTGCTTATTGTTTGAAGGCCCAGTGGATATAATGTGCTTATTGCTTGAAAGCCCAGTGGAAAAGCTGTGCTTATTGTTTGAAGGCCCAGTCGATAGAATGTGCTTATTGCTTGAAGGCCCAGTGGATAGAATGTGCTTATTGCTTGAAAGCCCAGTGGAAAGGCTGTGCTTATTGCTGGAAAGCCCAGTGGAAAGGCTGTGCTTATTGCTTGAAGGCTTAGTGGAAAGGCTGTGCTTATTGCATGAAGGCCCAGTGGAAAGGTTGTGCTTATTGCTTGAAGGCCCAGTGGAAAAGCTGTGCTTATTGTTTGAAGGCCCAGTGGATAGGCTGTGCTTATTGCTTGAAAGCCTTGTGGAAAGGCTGTGCTTATTGCTTAAAGGCCCAGTGGAAAGGCTGTGCTTATTGCTTGAAGGACTAGTGGAAAGGCTATTCTTATTGTTTGAAGGTCCAGTGGAAAGGTAGTTAACAACAATACAAGTAAGGCTTCATTTGGAAGAAAAAAAGAGCTAGTGGAGCAATTTATGGGTGGATTCATCACTAATGAATACCAAATACCACAACTCAGTTTTTGGAGTCTTCTATGACCCTCCTGTGCAGACATGATAGTGATACAAGGTTTTTGCAAAGATAGCATCATTCTGTTGGTTGAGACCATCAGAACACAACAAAATGAGAAGAGTTATCAGAGTACAATTTGTACTGTAGGTTTTGGGTTGCTAAGGTGTTGTTATGTGGCTTGGAAGAAATGCATAACTGCAAAGAAGCTACAAACCTTGAATTGGTGTCCATGGAGATGCTTGAACCAGAGATCTAACCTTGGACAATAAATGTGTCAGAAACCTGTGGTGTGATTTTTCCCTTTATGTAGTATTTAGAACAGTTTCTTTTCACTATATATCTAACAAATATATGTGCATGTAGATATTTAATAAAATTAAGTCCTTATCTCTTCACTTGTATACATATTATTTCAGTTCATACAGTACCTTTATGTTGGCATTTAACTGTTACAGGTTGTTTGGAAATATGTTGGAGACTAAAAGGAAAATAAATGACTACTTTTTCCTACATAAAAATGATAAATATAAACAGTTTATTAGCTGATAAAAGACATAATAGCGTAATTTGAAAAGTTTTTTTCCCTTATTTACAGTACATGTTGAACTTTTAATTCCATTCCAATATTTAAATGATTCAAATTTTTACAGGTTTATTTTTGTCACCTTAGTTGGCAGAGATGAGGAGGAACAGTGTTACATTCCTGAAGTACGTGGTTGTGGCCATCATCGTTCTGGCATTATGTCCTCTTGCCATTAAATTCCTTATGGGTGGAAAACGTATTGAAGAAGAATATGTTGATGCAGGACGAGGGATGCCATTTGCTCCACGTGTCCAAAGAGATTCAGATGTTGTCCAGATGAATCAGGTTTTAACATTGTTACTTTCACTTATCTAAGTTTAACTATCAAGTAAATAACAATTCATCTTATCAGCATCATTATCAATTAAAAATCTGAATATCTACTGTATATATTCGCATAGAAGCCCATTCACGTATAAGCCGACCTCCAAACTGAACAGGTGTTGTTGTTGTAGGGTTTAACACCATTTTTCAGCACAGGATAGGCTATACATGGTGGCCAGTATAATTGGTGGAGGAAGAACCCTGGAAAAACCAGGGAAGAACCACCGACTCATGAGAAGTTACTGGCAGGCTTTCTCACTTACCCATGTTAGCCGAGCCTGAGACTCAAACTCACGCAGACAGAGGTGAGATGGCAGTGATCCGTAACGGTGAGCGCTTTAGACCACTCAGCCACTTGGGGCCCCTGAATAGGTATAAACACTAAAAAGTGCATGACCCATGTATAAGCCGACCAACAATTTCGAGACATCTCAAGATGCATGAGGCACGTTCTAAATGCATTTATTTAGGCAAACTTTTATTTTTTAAAAATTACATGTATACTTAAGTAATTTATTTAATTTTCTGTTTTCTTATTGTTTCTAATTTAGATGTGTGTATAATCTGATTGAATGATGACAAGAATTTAGCTATCGCAAGTTGCTGTAACACTACCTCTTCCTTTTGACTCGATTATTGTTTGTTTATGCATTATTGCATTGGACATTTTATGTCAGAGCACTGGTAATTACGTTTTTACTTTGCTTTGAAATAGTTAGTACCTAACTCATTAAAATGTAATCCCAGTATGACAACACAACAAACAACAATACGGTTTGATTCAATGCTCGCAGTTAGGCTACCAAACATATTTACATAATGGCGCCACCACATGTACAGTGTAGGTTTGATTACGTGCTGAGTTAAGTACATCCCTTGGAGTCGAATCATGGGCACCATCTTGCTAAACTTTAATGATATCTCCAAAATACAATAATGAAGTTTCAGAAATAATGCTTCGAAAATTATGCTAATACCGTAAAAGCTGGGTTGTAGTTTGCTTTGATATATGCTACCTTACACCATACCTGTCAACTCTCACTCCCGGAGGGGGAAAAACTCCCGATTTTTGGAGTCGCTCCACGCTTACCTCCCGATTTCGTATCTTCCAATTTTTGCATAGAACTCCAGATTATTATATTATGTCTTCAATTTTCATTTCTTCTAATCAAGAAAAGTCCTACATGTTCTGTTGTATCACCTGTAAATTATTGTTGTGACAAAATAATTACTTTACTAGAAAGCTTCTTCACTAAATAGAATGTTAAGCTTAAACATTATTCATGTAAATTAATGGGTTTTTTTAACCTCTGCAAGAATAAAAAAGTAAAAAAATAAACCAGAACAAAAAAAATAAACAACAACAATAAAATCATCCACAATTAATTTCAGTTCCAAGAGTGATCACTACAGATGCTGTAACTCCATATGCTATAGTACCATTCCCATGAAAGAAACTTACACAAGTGAACACCTGGCATTTTTATATTGTATATACCAATGGTAATTACCATGGTTAAATTAAAAGAAAGAATGAAAATACATACCATGCAGCAAATGTGTCCTCAAAAAACTATTTCAGAATACATGTTTTATAGTAAACTATACTAAATGATTTATGAGTTGACAATAAGGGAACAAAGTCGGATATATGAGGGAAAAATAGTTGCCACATGTATGGTACCATGAGGCTGTCTCTTTAGGTACCTTTAGTTCAACAGAATTGGGAATCCTTTATTTGCCAATCAACTGCTGGTGCTTGCATAACACAATAGTTTCTTTGAATTACGACAGAGGGCCAGTTGTTTTCGCAAAACAGTTGCATCAATAAGGATTAACTTTCAATTAGGCGCGCTGGCTTTCTTGCTAGTTTATTTAAGACTAATCTTTAGCTATTGTGCAATTTGACCACAGCTGACCAGAATATGAAAATAGGGCACGTCCTGGAGGAAAATAGGGAATGTTACAGGGAGAAACGGCAAGTCTTTTTGCGAATTTCATGCATATTGGACCAGGAAGATCGATCAATATTTAGTTAAAACAAGGCTTTAAAAATGCTGCGAAAAACCTCCTGATTTTAGGTTCCAATCTCTATTTTTTTTATTCAGTCTCCCTACTTGGCTTTTGAAAAGTTCATAGGTATGCCTTACAACCCTTTTTACAAAACTACGGTAATCATGCTAAATGCAATTACACATCAATGTACTGGTATAGTTGCCGGTCAAAATTGCCTCTTAACACAAGCCAGTTTCAGGGTTTTAATGATTAACTATCCTGTACTGCTATAATGAAAGAAAAATTTGCCAACTATTAGCATAGGAGACACCAAAACATCAAGTTTTCCATTGTGTGGAAAGTTACGTTTGTTCAGCAATTAAACAAACTAAAATTGATTGATGTGGATCTTAGTTGATCTATATGAGAATTTTAGCCTTTACTATTACCACTCTTCGTGAACATATAAATTATGCTGGTTATGTACCTTATACAATTAAACGTGCATAACTTTTTAAAATTATTACCTCAATTTGTAGGATCGCTTATATCATTGAAAATGAGTAACTCATGAGCGTGTGATTCAGCTTAAATAAAATAGCTATTAAGGACTAGCTGAAATCTTATCTGGAAGAATGCAATTTGGTCAAAACAATGAATAAAGCAAAGTCTACATCAAATAAGGATTTAAGTGATGCTATGCACTCTTTGCACTGTGTAAGTACTGTACATTATAGTTTAGCCTGGTCTTCCGGGTAAACTGAACTGGCCCGCGAATTATGATGTCTGTATATACCTTTATTTAATTTCATGTTGGAGAAATCAGAAAATATGCACATGCAAAATAATAACAAAAGCAATCATAGCACTTTATACCAGCTTAATAATTGTTGGGTCACCAAAAGTTTTTTTTTTTTACATGCCTATGTCTTATGACATGGAAAAAATTATTGTTTCATGTCCCAAGATTTACAGCCATCACAGTAGTCAACAAAAAGACCTAAAAACTGTCAAGTTTAGATAATGGGCCCACGGATAAGCAGACCCACCCCGCTTCTTCCAGGCCTTATTTTTTCCTAAATTATTCGGCTTATACGCATGTATATACGGTATATAATGAACTTTTAGTTTAGGAAAAAGATATGGAGAGTTGTATTTGGTGGTACAAGTTAATCTTCATAAACAAAATGAAAACTGTGGAGGAAAACTTAGTCTCATAATGGCCTGTTATCATTTTATTAATCCCATTGGTTGTTTAGTTATTAACAGTATTTTATTCATTTCAGCAGTTCAGGGTAAAAGGCATTTCTTAGATAAAATTGTGGGTATATTGGTAAATTATGTTAACATTGCTATGTATACTGCTGACTATCTTGAAATGTGTCTGCTGTTGGATCCCATTCAGTTTGGTACATTTTCATTCATTGTTGCATCATGAATTTAGTTCTTGGATCCCATTCAGTTTTGTACATTTTCATTCGTTGTTGGTTGGTTAGAATTACCAGAGATTTGGAGTTTTTACTTTTTAACCATGTTCTTCAAAGATTAACAGACATACATTACTGGGGCCCATACTGACTGAGTGGTCTAAAGCGCTCACTGTTCACTGCCGTCTCACCTCTGTCTGCATGGGTTCGAGTTACAGGGCTTGGCCAATGTGGTTACATGAGAAAGCTTGCCAGTAGCTTCTTGTGGGCTGGTGGTTTTTTCTGGAGTTTTCCTGGGTTCTTCCTCCACCATTTATACTGGCTACCATAGCCTATCTTGTGCTGAAAAGTGATGTTAAACCTTACATAAACAACAGCAACATACATTACTTAGCTTTTTGAAAATTATAATCAAGTTAATATTGTATTGTAATACACTTTCCTGATAAATTTGACAACATTAATTATTCAGGAAATTAAGAGTAAAGTCAATAATATAGTGAAGCTTTCTTTATCTGTGAGTGAGAACAAAATCTTTGTATGTTGCTCAAGGAGAGCTACATCTCTAAGTTGTTAGCTTTTGCCACCAAAATGCACTCCTAAACATCCCATACCATAGGTTTATTGCTACCAAAATGCACTCCTAAATATCCCATAATGTAGGATTGTTGCTACCAAAATGCACTCCTAAATATCCCATACTGTAGGATTGTTGCTACCAAAATGTACTCCTAAATATCCCATAATGTAGGATTGTTCCTACCAAAATGCACTCGTAAACATCCCATAATGTAGGATTGTTACCAGAATGCACTCCTAACATCCCATAATGTAGGATTGTTGCTACCAAAATGACCTCCTAAACGTCTCATACCGTAGGATTGTTGCTACCAAAATGCACTCCTAAACATCCCATAATGTAGGATTGTTGCTACCAAAATGCACTCCTAAACATCCCATAATGTAGGATTGTTGCTACAAAAATGCAGTTGTAAACATCCCATAATGTAGGATTGTTGCTACCAAAATGCACTCCTAAATATCCCATAATGTAGGATTGTTGCTACCAAAATGCACTCCTAAATATCCCATGATGTAGGATTCTTGCTACCAAAATGCACTCCTAAACATCCCATAATGTAGGATTGTTGCTACCAAGATGCACTCCTAAATATCCCATGATGTAGGATTGTTGTTACCAAAATGCACTCCTAAATATCCCATACCATATGATTGTTCCTACCAAAATGCACTCCTAAACATCCCATACCATAGGGATTGTTGCTTCCAAAATGCACTCCTAAACAGCCCATACCATAGGATTGTTGCTACCAAAATGCACTCCTAAACAGCCCATACTGTAGGATTGTTAGGACATATTTCCTGATATAGACCATTTAGTTTTAAAACAAACAATAATACCATATGGATGTTATCAGCCTGATTATGCTGGTACATCTAGATGTAGGTTTGAAATCTGTCAAAGAAAGTTGCCCTAGTTCAGCCGTTCCATCCTCTGCATTGGGCAGCTGTTTAGAATACTTACTGATGGCTCAGTCCGAGTTACCCTTTGTATAGTATCACTGTATCTTACAGATTGCAAATGACCTTTCTTTAATGTGCCATTTATGCAGGAACGTGACTTATATGTTTCATTTTAATTTGTTACCTTAGCACCAGAATAGTTCAAGACATGAGCATGATGTTGTGACTCATTTCATTGTTTAAATTTATGCGCAGGCCACTGTAAAAGATTCTTTTTGCAAGCAGATAATTCACCCAAAAGTCAAGACATGGTGTTCCCCAGAACTCTTGTCAGTTTAGTCCAGATTATTTATTATGTCATTTTGTAGAATGCCTTATATTCTTGCAGAAATCTACAGAGAGAAAGAAGATAGACTGGCATGACTATAAAAAGATTGCAGAGGAAGCTGCTAAAACTGGTATGGGTTATTTCCCTTCTATAAATGTAGAAATCTCTATATTGCTTGTATAGATTCACTTGCAGGTAGTGTTACAAAGGAAGTGCTACAAGGCCATCTGCTTGCCAAGGTGTAAGTCAGACTGGAATTCTTTCAGATAGAGAGCCTTGCACAAATTCCTGTCAGTTGTCATTTATTTTTGTTTATGTTTAGAGAAACATTCTTTCTCAAAGCTTCACAAATACTGAATTTGCTTGTGACTATTCAGCAGTTGGGCAGTTCTTTGGAGTTTTCTCATTTCAGGGAAGTAGGCTCTGGCTATTTTTTTGGCCAATTTCTTGCTCTTTTGTGGCTAGATATTTTGTTTTTTAATGGTCTATTGTTGTCATGCAATACATTGATTGGTGACATCTATAGCACTTTCAGTCCAACTCTGTGCTCAGTTACAAATTCAGTCAAGTAATTGTCTGTTATTACATATTAGATTCTTTCTGTAATTTACATGTTGATTTCTCTTTATTTATAGCATGCCCTTTACAGTAATGTGAAAACAATGCTTGAATAATTTCACCTGTGTCTGCATTTGTTCTACTCACTGTCTGTCCCCCCCCCCACATTACAGGTGTGAACACAATGATTAGAATTAAATATGCATTATACAAGCAGTTCACATGGTCTAAACCTGTACAATTTGAAATGAGTGCAATACAGCCCAGTCTCCTTCCAAGTCCAGAGTTACTTTACACATAGCTATATAATCAGTAGGGCAGTTGAAAACTTCAATGCCATTGCTGTGTCTCTTATGCTTTACATTGTGGAAAGGTGCATTCCTGTCCTTGTAAAAAGACCACCACAAGATTGTCCTCAGATGGCACCCTTTGTCACTTGTCCCATTGCTAGATAGAGGAGACCAGAAAATACACCACAAAATGGTCAGGCCTTGTTCTTGCCCAGACACCATGACAACACAAGAAGTCATGCCTTGTTCTTCCCCAGACATCCATGACAACACAGGAAGAGAACATAGGATGTGAATCCTTCATGGCATTTTTCTTATAGAACACAACACAATGCCCATGATGCCATTCTCTTACCCGATGGATGACAATCTTCACCCTTTAGCACAGAATTGCAGACACTGTGCCTGCCAACCATTGGTTCTTGAAAGCATATACACTCTTCAAATGAAAAGGTTAGCTGCATTCTCACAACACAGCTCCACCAGTATATTACTCCAAACCTTTTCACGATTCTCTCTCGGCCATCACCTTCAGTTATCAGAGTTGAGTATGGATACCCTGCAGCCTATGCAATTTTGATAGGAGGCCTAACAGGTCCATAGCACAGAGTAAACATCCCTTTGTAGCATTTTTGTTATTGCTTCATCTCAGATTCGTTATCAACAAGGAGAAATCTTATCATTGTGTCCCATTACTTAATTCATCAGGGCATAGTGTCCAAAACCCTCATTGCATTTGTCTCGTGAACATCCCCAGAGGATGATCCTGTTGACTATTCTCGCCATTTGAAGAGTTATATTTTACTTTGGGAATCTCATCAGATCTTTTTTCTTAATGCAGCTCTGAACCCTCCTGCCCTGCCCTATTCTGTCAGTTCATGAAACTCACACAGAGCACTCTCCCATCATCAGATGTTGCTTATCTGACCAGATGATTAAAGTGTATGTGATACTATCTCAGTAAATGGTAGTGTTTCCAAAGGGTCAGCTGGCATTATATCACAATCTGCATGGATGCCAATGTGACTTGTTGCATTGCCAAACTGCTGCACTCTTTCAGGTGAGTCTTGTAGGATGAATACAAGACATGTCTACACATATGCTTGTTAGCTGGCACATACAAAGTGCAATGTTTTGAAAAGTAGCACAAGGGCCACATACACAAACACAGACCAATGTTTTTAACATACTTCTTGCATCCAAATGGTTGATTATCCCATTGTTGATGTCAAGATGTCCTCTCCAGCTACCCCTGCAGATGCAGAAACAGCACCAGAAAATACTGTGTCCATAATACAGGACAAAGCACAGGCAGTTCCAGTCATGCATTTGAATTGCATATGGTTAGTATGACTCAAAAGGTTTTGTTGTCAACACATAGATATGGCTTTTATATATTGTAATCCAACTGGCAATAAGCCTAGGACCCAACCAGAGAGGCTTGATTGCTTGCGATTATATATTCCATCCATACATGACAATATGAAGAAAAGAAGCCAGAAGTGAAGGTTTGCTGTTTGACCAGTATGGTATGGATGGACAATCCATGCTGCTCATACTTCACCTCTTGGCCAGACTGTAAAGCATATATCATCTGAACGAGCTTTGTATGATTACATTGGTCTGTTATCTCTGACTGGCATGCCAGCTGACCAGTTGACTGGCCTGACCATTCTGGCATTACTTATGAAGCTGTATGACCAAGCCAAACTGGTTGCGTTGGACTGGCATTCCATGATGCAATAATTACTAATAGCACATCTGATCAGTAAAATGAGGATGCATGCTAATGATTCTTCTTCGTCATTTCTCATATATGAAGGTGACAAAATAAAAATGCCGGAACATGCCAATCCAACAGTGGAATGGAAGGAATTTAGATGGCTGTGACAGATGAAATCTATAGAATTTTGTCTTCATCAGAATTCTCCACCTTTAGTCAGTTCTACCTACAAGGACTGTGTTTTGGTAGAATCTTGCCACAGTTGCAGAAATTACCAGGAATCTCTTGGAGTATTTGTGATCTCAGTAATGCAAGAACTTTTTTATGATGAGACAGTTACATACAACTTTCTCTGCCCTCTGGTAAAAAGGTACTTTTTGTCAGAGATATTCAACTTCCTCTGTACTTGACTTCACACAGCTGATGATTTTTGTCATGTTTCCAAAAAGCTATTACTAACTATTGCTGTTTTATTACTAATTATTGCTGTTTTGCTATTCACTCCCTCCCTTTGGTTCACCAGTTCTGTTAGGGTTCAAATTGAGGAGGCGAGAAAGCAAGAGACACAAGAGTTGCACTTTAAGCAGAGTCTCCTATCTTTGCACAACCCATTTAGGGAACACACAAGAAAAAGGGTGATCGTCACCAGAGAAGTCACATTGGCAGTTCTCAACTTTGGCAGTTTTTTTATATATTCATCTGGGCAGGCAAATTATAGGCAGTCATATGCCCCTATTTGCACATGCAGTCAGGGACAGAAAAGTTTAACAGTTTCTTCTTCCCCAGGCTCTCTATTAATTGTCAGTAATATACCTTCACCAATGCCCTCTGGTGACCCACCTGTGAATCATTTTGACATGTCCAGTACGTACTTCCATATACCAGTTCATATGGCTGCCATCTTAATCCTTGGACCTTCACTTAGAGTTCACAGGATGACTGTTGCAAAGATGGTGATTTTCCCGTATGATATGCCACGAAATCATTTGGTAGGTTTGGTGTTTGGTTCACAACATAAAAAAAACATCACTTTCCTCATGTGGTAGATAATCAATCTTGAGAAATCAAGTCGAACCTTGTCCTTTCTCAAGATTTTGGTCCAAGTATGGAACCCTTAACACATATCAAATTGGTGTCTTCTAAACCACTGAAAGGACCTTGGACTAGTCATATCCCAGTTCAGTACATCTCCCACAGAGAAGATGGCATTCTTGGGTGTCACTACCACGAAATCATTCTTTATTATGTCCTTTTTGTTCACACATAAATAGCCTGACTTCCCTCATTCATATTTCAGGTTGGATAATCAGTATAGAGGAGTATGAATTTTAGTAACTTGGTGACATCAAAAGTATAACTCATGCATTGGAGAAAGCATCAAACAAGACATTGTTTAGGCTTGGACGTTTCATACAGCTTCTTGGCATACTGTTACAATGCCAGTTTACTTCTGGACCTGTGATAGTCATCGGCATGTGGAATCTTCCAGAGAAGCCTCTGCATATCAACCTATTGGAAATGAAAGCCACTCTCATTGTCTTCCACACATGAAACACAGTCCAGACGGTTCACTGATGGTGACATACCTATGCAGGGGGTGGAACAGTGACTAATCCTTTGCTTCACAAGATGGGATTACCTTCATCATACTCCCAGTATCAAGTAATATCTTTTCCAACACAGTTTTTTAATCTGGCCCAATGTCTGGGCCAACTCATTATTAAAGGAGTACAGCTGCTTCATAAGAGTTGTCCCTGTGCCCCTTTGGGGCCATCTGATGCTTAACAAATCTTTTTCATTTTCTTTCCAATGTGTCTGCCACAGCAGATAATTTTTGTCACTGAAGAATATCAGAGATGGTTTCAACACTCAGCAGTTACAGGGAAGACATGGTCTTGTCTTGAATTCTTGGAAGTTCTTTTCAGCCAGCGGTGTCAGTCTGTTCAAGGGATTTGTGTTTCCTTTCACAGAATCTGGTTTTAATCTTGACTGAGATTATTATTACTTTTTATCTTACAGCATTTGTTTGTACCTTATACATTTTTCCCATATCTACACTTTTAGTTTGATATATCCATGTCTGATTAAAAAAGCTCAAAATTCATTAGTCAGGTAGAAATATAGCAGCTAATTTGTAAGATCTTGGTCACTGAATGAAGTTTTGAATTAGAGACAGTTCTCTCTCTCTCTCTCTCTCTCTCTTTCTCTCTCTCTCTCTCTCTCTCTCTCTCTCAGAATATCTTTATTGCCTAGGTTTATCATGTGTTATTTATGCTGAAACTGCAATGTCTATACAGCAGATATAAATTTCTTGATACTTTTGATATTTTTGTACATTTTGCCATTATTTCCAAGTAATTAATAAATGGTTTTTAAATGATTACCAGATTACTGTAAATATAATAGATTTATTTTTGTTTCTAATTATAGTATCCATGTGAATATATATTTTACATTATTGATTTCATTTGTACCATATTTAAATTTAATTTTCAGATGGTAAGACGATTCAGTTTTTTCATTGATAGGATATAAATTCTGTGTAATTGTACTGATTCTCTGTTTCAGATTTAATTTCCATATATACTTGATTATAAGCATAATCCAACTGCAATATTGCATTACATTTTGTGCTGGCAGATCTGGGTCAGTACATTTATTTTGAGTAATCAGTAGAATAGACAATATACCGGTAGACCCAGATCTGCTGGCATGATGTTCGCAGTTGGACTCAACTTATAACAGAGTTTATATGGTATTTAATTCCCGCTGGTAATGGTAATTATTATCAATTAGTTTTGGTTCCTTCCATAACCCAGTCAGGTTAGAATGCAAAGGATGATGGAAGACCAGGCAATACAAATTTACATTAAAAAAATGCACATGTTAAACCAGTTGCAAAGAAGAATAAACATTTTTATAATTTTCTTTACTTACATTCACAGGACCAGGAGAACAGGGTGCAGCAGTACTTCTCACTTCAGATGAGGAGAAGCAGAAAGACGAGCTGTACAAAGTTAATGGTTTTAATGCATATGTCAGCGATAAAATCTCCTTACATAGAGCATTGCAAGATATTAGACATCCCGAGTAAGTTACTGATTTTAGCATTGTCAGCAAAAAAATAACCTTGATAATACTTACAATGTTTGTTGTGCTCCAAGAAAGTAACTTTATTCTAAAACCAAATCATTTTAATGTTTCATATGTTATATGTCCTGACATACTTGCAATATTGAAGTCTTATATAATGCTCATAACCTTGAGGATGTTAACAGCGGTGTTACTGTCATGAATTTAGTTCTACATATCGCTGGAAAAAATCTGCAGTTGCAACTGTTAAGTAAAACCACCATTATTGTCTGTAAGCTCGTAAACAAAAGACTTGTCCCCCATTAGGATTCTAACACAGACACACACATGCTTTTGAAAATTCTGTCATAAAATGATGTAAATTTCTTGGCAGAAGGAGATTTATGGTGTCATAATGGCAATTAAATTTCCTGAAGTAAATTTAAATGCTGCACATTTTGATATTTGACCAATAAAGAGGATGTTACATTTATTTTTGTTAGAATTATAGTTGTGTTACATCTTGGGTACTTGTAATTGCAATACTTCTAAAGATGTAAGATTTGCTTGCAGCAAAAATACTTGATCGTATATCAGGAAATCTGGAAGAACTCTTAATTGGTAATCTTTGCAGTCTTTTATCAAGTCTACATTAGTGGGAAGTGAGACATAGTAGTCACTTTTCTAATGGTGGCGTCATCAGTTTGGGCTCAGTCTTCAGACCCTGGCCATCTTGTTTTAGTTTGATTTGCCAAGACTTAATGTTTTTCATAAAGAGTAGGGTCATTGTGTTATGGATTTAGGTTACTGTGAGTTGTATTTAATGTTCCAATTTTAAGTTTTGCATCGAGTTCAGTATCACAGTTACATAAATGTTTTTAGAATCATATTGTTAATTATATTATGCTTTTGCAATTGACCATATTGCCATCGTTTTTTTTTTTACTTTTAAAATAATACAAACTTTTGAAATCTGTAAATACATTTTTGCAGCTGTAAATCAAAGAAGTATTGGAATCATTTGCCCAATGTCAGTATAGTGGTGCCTTTCCACAATGAACACTGGACAACACTGTTGCGACTGGTTTACAGTGTAACAGAGAGGGCCCCAAAAGAGCTCCTGCATGAAGTTATACTGGTGGATGATTTCAGCACAAAGAGTAAGAGCCCAGCTTGTTTAAATCAGCAATGAAAGGGTGAAAACAGACTAATTCATATATAAATGACACAGTATAAAACATGCTTAAAAAACTCAGCTGGAAGTGTGTAAAATTTCTGGACTCATTTTTGACCAGTTTGCTACCTATTAAGCACTTAACTTCCATTCCAAAATATCAAAGTCAATTTGCAAAGATGTTTTGAAGAGCAACATGTTAAATACCTAGTAGTCATATATGTATAAACAAGTTCCATAATGTTGATCATAATTAAATCATATTTTCGATTTAGACCTTGTTGCATGTGTGTATACACAAGTTCCATAAAGGTTGATTGTAATTGGATTATATTTTCCGTTTAAGTTATATATCTCATTTTAGACCTTGTTACAATTCTGTAATGAACTGCATATCTAAAATAAAACTTCCCCAAAATTGGCAATAACTGGTACAACAGTTTTTGGCTATGTCCTGGAATTGGTTATTAAACAGAGGTGACCATTTTATAGAATGTTGTTTTGTTTAGTTGAGCCTGCTTTGGCAGGTGCTTGATACATTGATCAGTGGTGTCCATGTGTGCAACCTTGATATAAGGCCAAGTGGCTTGATGTAGCGGTCACTGGTGTCCATGTGTGCAGTCTTGATATAAGGCCAAGTGGCTTGATGTAGTGGTCACTAGTGTCCATGTGTGCAACCTTGATATAAGGCCATGTGGCTTGATATAGCAGTCACTGGTGTCCATGTGTGCAACCTTGATATAAGGCCAAGTGGCTTGATATAGCGGTCACTGATGTCCATGTGTGCAACCTTGATATAAGGCCAAGTGGCTTGATGTAGCGGTCACTAGTGTCCATGTGTGCAACCTTGATATAAGGCCCAGTGGCTTGATGTAGCGGTCACTGGTGTCCATGTGTGCAACCTTGATTTAAGGCCAAGTGGCTTGATGTAGCGGTCACTAGTGTCCTTGTGTGCAACCTTGATATAAGGCCATGTGGCTTGATATAGCGGTCACTGGTGTCCATGTGTGCAACCTTGATATAAGGCCCAGTGGCTTGATGTAGCAGTCACTGTTGTCCATGTGTGCAACCTTGATATAAGGCCAAGTGGCTTGATATAGTGGTCACTGGTGTCCATGTGTGCAACCTTGATATAAGACCAAGTGAGAATATGGTATGATCCTTCATTTGTCATATGTCTTCTCAAAATGCACTTGACCAGTTAGACAAGATTATACAAAAGCATCCTGCATAGAGGCATTTGAGTTTTTTTTGTAGAAATGATGCCAATTCACAATCAGATATGGCTTCTGTTACTGAAAATATATTTATGAAATACTCTCAGTTCCTTCTCTGAAACTGCAAATTTGAAAGAAAACATTCTGGCATTAAGGATTTTAAAATTTGTACTAATTTTAAAAATGACCTTCAGATATGGTGGCCATTATTAACAGCAGAAAATTATTAAATGACTTCTCAACAGACATTAAATATAATTTGAACAATGTGACAGAGAGCATGGCTTCTTTAGTAAAAGTGGAAAAATATTGAATTAAACAAACAAGTGCCCAACAGAATTTGACAGAAAACATCCGATATGTATGAAGGCATTGCACATTTACATAAGTGATGCTGATCTACTCTCCACTATGGCTTCCATTACTTAAAATGGAAAATCATTTACACAACTTTATTAAAAATAAAAACTTTTTCAGAATTTAGCTAGCTTCCCTAGAAAGTGTCTTGGCATGGAATCCTTTCAATATTGGAAAGATAATGTCAGGATAGGAAGAAGATATAAAATCTAGGAATACCTTGACAAAATTGATTTCATAACGTGTACAGTCATTAGGCAAATGTCGACAGGTGAGATTAGATTAAGCTCACGCAGGTGAAATTAGATTAAGCTCAAGCAGGTGAGTTTTGATTATGCTTAATACACTGTATGATTAAAAATATCAAGGACTAGGTGTGAAATTCTGACATATTTTCATGAATTTTACCCATGATAGCCATTGTAATATCAAGATTGATTTGGGTATCTGTGTTTAAAAAAGTCAAGTTGGCTTCCTTTGTGTCATGTTCTGATTGACAACAGTTAGACAAATGTAAAAATGTTATTGATAGTTGTCACATGCTAAATCTTAAGTGATAATGAACTTCAGTGTTTGTTATGGGTAGAAATTCTGCACAGATTTTATCCGTATCAGCTCAGCCCATGGATGAATAAATTTTAACAAGCCCAGCCAATTGATATATGGTCAAGTCCTGCCAATTGATATATGGTCAGGTCCTGCATATTGTATTAGCAATATTCTGTATAATTTACCCAGTAAAAGGTGACCTAATATATAACATGTTGTGCTTGTATAGCATTATAAAAACTGGTGCAATTAATATTTAATAAAGTTTTTAAAAAGAAATGACTATTTTTTTCCAGAATTTCTGAAAGGAGAGTTGGATGAATATGTAGCCAAGCATTTTGACAATGTAAAAGTCGTGCATGCAGAGAAAAGGGAAGGACTTATTCGAACCCGGTTATTAGGGGCCAAACATGCAACAGGCGAGGTGTTGCTATTTTTAGATTCCCACATTGAAGCAAATGTAAACTACTTACCTCCCTTGTTAGGTAAGATTTTTTTTTTTTCTTTCTTTCTGTCAGTCTTATAGTACACCTAAATAAATGTCTCAGTTATTGAGATTTCCCTCAAGATTTTTTGATAATTTTGATGCTTTTCACCAGTTTTAAATTAGTTTTCCCTATTTAAATCATTAGCCAAAAGAGCTTATTGGTATGGCCCTTCATCATTTATATGTTGTGTAGCATGTGGCATACAATGCCCATAAGAGATGGTTGTTTTCAGCATGCCATTCTGCACAACCAGTTTCAACCAAACTTTGTGCAAAACAGCCTGCCATATATGCCTTTCAGATTTATTTTGGTTCTGGTGCTTTGTGGCACAGCAACACAAGTAGGTTATTTAGTGCCAAGGCAATGAATGAACTAAAGTTCGTTGTCAAAGGGCACAACATGTTAGCTGACCTAGGCTGGTCCAATGAAGGGATTCAAACCCACACCATTTCATTTGTGAGTTCAGCATACTAACCACTGAGCCACCACTGCTCCCTTTCAGATTTATACAGATGATGCTTATCTACCATCAAATATGGCTAGTATTACCAAAAGTTAAACAAATTTGAAACTATTTCTTAAAAACTGCTGAACAGAATTAAATCTGGTTTGACATCTAATATTATGTACAAAAGATTCCAATCTATCATCATATATTGCTGTTGTTACTTCAGCTAGAAAAACCATTGAAAAACTTCTCCAAAGTAATGAATAGAATGTTACCAAAGTTCCCTGAATGCCTCTTGGTGTGAAGATCTTTTACAAATAACTCAGATCTACCATCACATATGATTGCCATTACAAAAAGAAGCATTTAAATAACATCTTCCTCATTACCACTGAACTGTTTGACAGAAAGCATTTGGCATAAAGACATTACAAATTTATACAAATGATGCCAATCTGCCAACAAATATGGCTGCCATTACTAAAAATAGAAAATTTCAAATGGCTTCTGAGAAACTGCATAGCATAATTTGATGATATAAACAGGAAGCATTCTGGTATTAATTGCTTTCAAATTTATGCAAATGATGTAGATTTGCAATCAAATATTGACACTGAAACTAAAAATAGAACATTCTTTCGATGAATATGTCCAGAACAGAAAGCATATTTTCTTTAGGTTTGTATTAATGATGTCAGATATGGTCAGTGTTATTAAAATTAGAAGAAAATAAACTTTAAAAAATTCTTCTTGGAAGAATTGGATCAGATTTGATAGAAAGTATCCTGGCTGCCATTACTAAGAGTAGAAAAACATATACTGCACTATATAAAATATCAAACAAGCTTTGATCAGCTTTGTCACATAGTGTCCAGGAATAGAGGTCTTTCAATTTATTTTGATGTGTGATCAAATATGAAATAAAATAAAACTGCAGAAACCTTGAAACATTTCTTTTTTATGGTTCTTAAATTTGGCTGTTAGGCAGATGTCCAACAGGTGAGCAATTTCAAGCCGTCTTTAGCCTCTTGGTTCCTATTCTATCCTAATAGCAGTGAGTCTTGGTTTAGGCTTACATGCAAACATCTTCACATTTCACCTACACAGGTAGATTGGCATGTTTAAACTGCCATGATGGCTGTCTGGAAAGTTTTGTCACTATGCCACTGAAATGTTGAATTGTGATATACAGGTTTTTTGTTCAAACCATTTCTTTTTCAGATATGTTACTGATGAAAATATACTAGGAGTACATCCATTACTTGACAATTCTAGCCCTTCTAAGCAAAAATGAATTTGTTGCATCTTTTTGACTTGTTTTTGCAAAGAAGTGCAAAATTTTGTCCACTTGCCGTTGTAGATCTCAAATGAAGTGGTCTCCCCAAGAATAGAAGGAGTAGTTCCATCAGTTTGTCAGTTACTTCTTTTTCTTTTGGATAACAAGATTGATGCCAAGTACTTTCAGTTTGTTATTTTTAACCAATTAGCCAAAGAAATGCCTAAAAGTTGTCTGCTTGCCATAGTAGAATTCAGATGAAGTGGTCTCCCCAAGGATAGAAGGAGTAGTTCCATCAAGCCAAGTACTATCAGTTTGTCGGTTAATACCAGTAAAGGATATTCCAGTTACATTTGTATCTAGAACAAGCTGTATCTTCATAATAAGGCTGTAAGACCAAGTTCATTGATTACAGAACTGATGTGGCCAATTTTTCTTACCATCATCTCTCACTAATGTCCCATTTAATAGACATTGCGGTTCAAACTTTGCAGGGCAGCTGGCAGTCAAGTTGGCCTTAATTATAGATTTTAGTTATAGCAGAATATAAAGCATTGATTGTCCGACTCCCATCTCACCCACTGGGCCCAACATTATTGTTAGAATCTCAGAGAAATACTGGCTGACACCTAGGGACAATGGTGCTGCTAATTCTATGCCACATGGTATGTGATACACAGACTTGGAAACTTCAGTGGATGAGGACATTCCCCACACTGAGTGCTGGGAATAAAGAGTGATCTGCTGCCTAACACCTTTTATATTTTGGAGATGATTGAATTCGGTTTTAAGACTGGTGGAGAAAACTGAGATCATCCAAATGTCCAACAACTCTGACTATGAGCAAAAACTATAAAGTCAAGGTCTTGGTTTTTGTTCTGGACAAGGAGAAACATCCTTCCTTTTGCCGTCATCATTCTCTGCCACAATGGAGAGATGATTGGAGGCAGAGGGATGGGCAGTCATTCCCACTCAACAACAGCAGGTTCTGTTTAAAATGGCAAAAGACTTTTATGTCTTGTATTCAGTTTAACAAAGGGGTAGGAAACAACGGTGTGTGTTTTTTCACCGGAAGACTTCCAACAATCGTCAATGACTTAGTAATCCTGCTGCCAGTCTTCCAATTGGTACCAGGTTTCTCCATTTTCATCAAGCACAGGTTGGCCATTCGTTTCCAGAGAGCGGCTTCAGAGTTTTTTTTTTATCCATCTCCCTCCTTATTTGTGTAACCCTACAGTCTTCGAGACTTTCACAGATACTTTGAAGATGGAGTTCTTGATGGAGGAAATAATTCTTCACTCTCCAGCTGTGAGGTGGAGAGAGTTTGAAAACCAAATTCCAGGTTTTAATTGAAGGATTTTTCTGGTACCAGAAGCCAGTGACAAACTCACACTGATGATAAATCTCAGCTAGCTATTAACACCAGATTTAAATATATAGATTTCATGATCAGTTAGCCTTTCCATGAAGACGGGAGAATGCAGCCTCATGTCTTGATCTGATCTATACTTTCATGTCCATATCCATCCAACAGAGCGGAAGTTCCTTCGATTCAACTTCTAAAACACAGTTTACCAATTTCTATCTCTTCCATTCATCCTCAATCACAGCATAGGAGTGTTTACAAAAAGAGTCAACTGCATTGTCTTGTTCAGGACATACTTTGCAACAGTGACTTTAGCAAACCTGGATGACATCTTTCAGAAGCAGTTGTTAAGTTCAGTTTTGCTAATAGCAATGAACAGCCTTGCCTCCCTTTTCACCCACCTGGGTTTTCTAGTGAAAAGGGAGAAGTCGTATCTTATTCCCTCTCAACACTATCCATCTGGATATGGAATTTCAGACCCATTTCACTCATGTTCATTTCCCTTCGATATAAATTGCACAGATTCTTAAACTTTCAGCAGTAATCTCAAATAGATAAATGGGTGTCTGCAGGAGAGCTTCTGCAACTTCTTGGTTTACTTAATGCAGCAGCAGAGTTTGTTCTTCTTGGCCACCTTGATATGCACCAATTGCAGATGGCGCTGGTATCTCAGTTGTCTGAATCAAAATGTTTAGATTGTGTCCTAGATTAAACAGGTCCCATGTTACTGGCAAAAAAAAACAAGGGTTTATGGGAGGAATTCCTCAGGAGAAGCTCGAACCTGATGTTGCTGTTTATACAGATGACAGTTAATTTTGCTCAGGTCTCACCTGTTGTCTGACTTCACCATGATAAACAGTAACTATTCCCAAAGAAGAAGCCACTTAATATAAATCTTTAAGAAAAGAGGGCTAGACCTTTTGCTGTTGGAGAAATCAGTTGTGCAGGAGAGTGATCCCAGTCATATCAAACAATTGTGTTGTGACTGTGCCTTCCCACCAACTGTTTTGATTCCAAGATAATTTCAGAACCTTGGGAACCAAACTGGCAAAATAGTTCTGGTAGCTCTACTCTGACCCGTCAGAGTCCTGCATGAAAAATCTGCTGAACCTAGTGATGGATGTCTCCAGGAAAATCCCAGAAAAATTCAACAAGCTCAAACAATATTGCTCACACATCTTTCATCTCTGCCCAGAGAGGCATTTTCTTCATGTTGGACTCTTGTTTGGAGGGCCTTGTGTAGAAAAGGATCATATCCATGTAGTTCTGGAGTGATTCTCATGAGCAAGAAGGCCTACCACTTTAAAGTTTTACAAGAGAAGGTGGCATGTTTTAAGGGATAATTTAGCATCATATTCTTGAGTACTTAAATCTGTCAGCAGGCAATCTGTTTTCTCTGGCTTTTTGAGAAGAAAAGGTTAGCTTCTGTTACTATCAGGGGACATCACTCCATGATTTCTGACATCTTCAGACATTGTGGTAGAGTGGGCATAGGACATGATAAAGACCTATTAGATTTTGCTTGCCACCTTTGACTGGAGTCATCCTAAATCACTTACCTTATTTCCTATGTGGAATCTTTCATAAGTTTTGATTTGGCTCATCTTCGTAAGTTTGAACCCTAAGCAAGAACCTCATTGAAGCTGCTATCTTACAAGACAGGAACTTGGATAAAATTAGCCCCTGCATATACGTTGAGTGAACTACAGGTTCATGTAACAGAATGATCTCAGTTCAGATCAGACATTTCATTGGTCCTTGTGACACAACTGGTTTCATAGGAAAACACAGGTTGCTCTCACTGCTCAATCAAATGGTTATTATATGCTCTCTGTCACACTATCAGGGCCTTGAGAGGAGCAACAAGTTAAGACCAGGACCTTGCTCTTAATATTACTTGAAATGCACTGAGAAGAGTGCTGATAATTCTTCTGCTCAGGTGGAAATAGAGGATATAACCCCTCAAGCCCTGGCATTGTGGTTGAAGTAGGTAACACTCTCTACACCTCATGAAGATTTGTGCATATGATATTAGAGCTGTTCTGGTGCATCTGATCCCTAATACAATAGAAACCATTGTCTGGCATGAACAGTTCACTTTTTTGAGTGTTTATCTCCAAGATATAGCATCATGAGATGAAAATTATATCGGGGGGGGGGGGGGTTGGCTGTGGCCCAAATGACAACCAAAGCCATGTTAGGTCAGCACAACTGTCTCAAGGGTACGGTTTGGTGCTTTCAGTAGGGTTTTTTTTCATCTGTAAAATAAATCACTTATTTCTCCTTATCCAAATGATGTTCTCACATATTACATGATCGTCAGTTGTTCTGTCTTCTTATCACAAGAGGTTTTTTTATCTTTGTTATAGGGAATTTGGCAATCTTCCCTCAAAGGGTGATGGTATAGGTTGAATGCACTGTATGTCCTCCTTTTACCTGTTTTCTTAATGTTAATTTCATTGGAGAATGTATTTTGTATTTGACAGGGAAAGTATTTTTTGTGTATATTGTTTCTCCACAAATACTTGCCCAATCACATTAATGTTAGACCCTCCCACGTGTATTCACATATGTGTGAATTCCTGTTTATGTATCAGTTAAACTTGTAAACAACCAGAAGCCACCTAGTGATGGTAAAGGGAGTAAATGGTGAAGAGTGTCTTCCCTTTGTCTATATGATATGTAGATGCAAAAGATGGAATGTATGTCTCTCCAGGATTGCTGGATTCGAGAGGTAGCAGTGCTTCTTTTCCAAAGTTAATCGGGTACTTTTGGAGAAAATAATTTACATTAGTAGACTGGAAACAGGGCAACTTTGTGGTTAGGGGCCATAACTCCCTCCTGCTCTTACCTATTCCCCAGATGTGTTATGATCAAGTAAAATATTTGAAGGAGAAACCAGATTTTATAGTCAAAAAAGTTTCTTTGATAATACTTACCCAATAATAATACATGTAAACCGTTCAAGATCTCCCCCAGTTATACTACTTGGATGAATGTGAACATTTGCACCAGTTGCAATTAATGAAGTGATGTGATTTGGCATCAATCCATCTATTCTAGGGGAGATCACTCTCATTTGACTTCTGTCTTTTTAAATCAGACTGTTTTGGATCTATATTAATTCTAATTTATTATGATTGGCCAAGCATTATCAAAGATTCATTATACTCTAAAATATGATTTCATTGAAAGTTTTTTAAAAATGTCTGCCTTATCTGCAATATTCTCAGTCCACTTTATCCAAAGCACAGTAACTTTATACATATTTTGATTCTTGGATAATGTCAAATTAACAGCAGCAGGATACAAAAATCAACCAGGATTCAGTATGTTTTCAAAACATAAAGTGTCATAGCTAATTGTATGCTCTGTTTTCAGATCCAATAGCTGAAGATTACAGGACAGTGGTTTGCCCTTTCATTGATGTGATAGACTTTGAGAATTTTGCATACCGTGCCCAGGATGAGGGAGCCAGAGGGGCATTTGATTGGGAGTTCTTCTATAAACGTCTTCCTCTTTTGCCAGAAGACCTAGAACACCCATCAGAGCCCTTCAGGTAAGAACTGTAGTCTGAGAGAATAATCTGTATAAATATCTCCGTTACACTGAATGTTTTTGCTGTGAGAGAGAGAGAGAGCGATCTATATAAATGTACCTGATAAGTGAGAGATCTTGCTTGCAAGGGAGTAGATCATCTTCACTACCCAAGGTTCCAGTATCATAACTCTATCTACACCTTGGCAGATCAAACAGTTATTTTAGTGCTTTGTCCTAGCGGCATCTATTTAATTGAGTTGCCTCCCTTATGTAATGCCAAATTTGCTTATTTATCAGTCCGTTCAAGTTCATTGCTCCCCTTGTCTGATCATGTAGGAACAACATAATTTTGATTGGATGCGGTGGCTTGCTGCCGCATCCTATGAAATTCACAGACCCGTACTACATAAATATCTATATGCCAAGGCAGACCTGCCAACTCTTACGATTTTGACATAAGTCTTACGAAAATTACCTTCAAAATGCGGACTTACGGTATACTAGCAAAAAAACTATGGAAAAATGATCGTTGCTGAAAAATCTGGATAATTGGTTCATCATTGTTTTGTTTGGATCCGGGTTTCATCTTAGAAGTAGTGAAATTAGTCAGGGAACCAGACTAACTTTACACCAGCACCTCAGACACTTTAAACTACACCCATTTGTTCATGCAAAGTGTGTGCATGATCAGACGGTTGATTATTGATTTTTTTTAAATGGCATCCAGAAAGTGATGCATATTTAAGATGAAAGGGAAAATAAGCTTCTAGAAATGTGTTAATAACCAACACAGAAGAATAAAAAGGAGTATTCGGGTTCTTGAGAATAAAAGCTGGAAAGGACACAGTTATTTTTATTGGACATCACATGCCACTCTGAGTATGTCTCATGGCAGGAGATATGATTGCCATCATCCTGTGAAATGGAAAAGAGTTTCCAAGAATTATGTCAAGTTGTGAGATAGCAACAAGCCATTGAGCTGCATAGGGTTTGGATTTGAGTCTGTGCAACTGTACTAGTTGTTAATTAAATCTACTTTACAAACTTTTCAGTTGAACATAATGTTTATCGTCAGTGCGTCAAATGTTTAATTACATTTTCCATCTTTACAGTAGCAGTTATTGATATTTTGTTATGCCTTACTGAAAGCTGGTCAATCTTATGGAAAAAAATCCACTGCCTTACTGAGATGGACTCATTGGCAGGGTTGGCAGGTCTGCCAAGATGTAGATACGGTTATTATACTGGAATCTGGGCTGGCAAATACAGCGAGGAAATTGGTTTCATTACATTGTGCACTGAATATTACATCAAGCCTTAGCACTTTTTAGGATCTACAAGTATCTTTTTCAAAGGCAGAAATATAAATACATAACATTAACATACTGATACAAAAAGAACACTCAACAACAGATTGGATCCAAGTAATGTAAATAATTTATGTTTTTTGTGAAGTTCAGAGGAATTTTTTTTATATTATTATTGAGAAAAAGAAAAACTTAGTTGCTAGAGTTAACAATCAATTGTGTAAAAATGGAATATGAAGTTAGCAAGCTAGCCAAATTTTTCTTATAAAATGATAGACAGAAGCTTTTCTAGATAGAGGACAGCTTTTGAAGGAAAGAAGAAAAAGCCAGAAAGTAACTATAGACATTATTTTCAGCAGATAAGACTTTCTACCTTAAATAGTTTAATGAAATTAGAGTCTTGCTGATTAACAAAATTCTTATGCCTGATCCTTTCATTTTGGAAATTGCTATACAGTATTTCCTGTCTCTATCTACAGTATGTGTATATTTATTTAATAAATTTATTTTTCACCCAGTACCTATATAGAGATACAATTGATCCTGAACTAAATGGGTCATGGGCTTAAATTGTAAGCAGCCTTTAGGTCATGTTTGATTTTCACACCTAGGCAGCAAAACTTGACTGAGTTATAGTCCCTGTTTCTTAGGCAGCAAGACTTGACTGAGTCCCTGTTGTCGAGAGTTTGCACCTGCATCTTGAGCTAAGAGTTCTTCATTTGAACTATATTAGTGGAGTTATCATTGCACACATTTTTAATTATACTTGTTTTGTTGTGTACAGGAGTCCTGTCATGGCTGGAGGATTGTTTGCCATAAGCACTAAGTGGTTCTGGGAGCTGGGAGGATATGATCCTGGCCTGGATATCTGGGGGGGAGAACAGTATGAACTGTCATTTAAGGCAAGTATAAAGGTTTTTCATTTAATGCACTTCATGTAAAACAAGTTAATAAATATACAGAATCGTGATTTGAATGTTTGACTGGGTCCTAGACTGCTCTCTGCCTTTTGAACTGTTCGTCTTCCCATACAAAATTATTGTGAATCGCTCCTGTTGTATAAAGCAGTTTATAATATCCAAATGACATCTTATCACATGTGGAAAAATTAGTTAATTATAGCCACATGACATCATTGTAGTGATGTATAAGTTTTCTATGGGGGAAAAGCCATCTCTTTATTTTGATGGCCAAATAAAAGTACAAAAATTTCTGTGTTGACCAGTTCATTTAAACTTTGATAATTGGTGGTGTTTTGCAGAGGGGTGTCCAGGATGTGTTATCATGAAAATCCACCCCACCCCCAAATTTATGATTTCCTGCAAAATTTAAAAAAATGCACAAAAATAAGAATAGTGAGCATGTTTTTAATTTTTTTAAATTTTTATGTAAAAATTCTGGGATGTCAGATAGTGGATATGTTGTCCTAGTGTAGCTGTGAAACATGTCACATATGGCCTGTGTCATTTGTTCAGATCTTTTCAGTTACAAAATAAAGTCAGGAGAGAATGTTTGGCAGGACAATGCATTAAATGGCAAAACCAATTAAATTACATTATTTTATCAGTAATATTTCTAATAACACCCAGAGAGCAGATGTGTGTTTCAAAATGTGTGGTGACAGAAAAAGGACAAATTCACAGGATAATCATACATGGGATGATGCTTGTGTTGATGTGCCTAAAGACAATGTCAAGAGAAAAATAAATACTTATTCAATTCAGACTGGAAAAAATTGACCAAGCTGGAAATGAATTACAAAAAATGAGAAGCTTTACATGTGATCTTTAAATTCTGGCTGAGAAAACTCGTTCACACTTGGAAATACTAATTTCAAGATTCCAGCCTTGACAGACATGTTGAATTACAAGCTCATAAATAGGCGGTACAGGATTTGGAACTAAGTGAAAATGGAAAAACTAAATTCATGACAACTATGATGTGACATGCAGGAAATATGTGACATTGTTTTTAAGATATAAGTATGAACAGAGGAATGGCATAATTTGCAGCCCATATTTTGCTCTTTATGGTATACATATAAAGAAAATACCATTACTTCAAAACACAAGACTTTGATTTCACTTTTAAATGTCGTACTGAACCATACAGAACATATGAGATTTGTGCACTTCGGGTGCATCCGATGTTTGACCTTTTTGCAACAAGGTGGAACCACCAATGACCTACCTTTGTCTCACTGTTCCCAGTAGCTTGGGCCATGGATGCACTGTCAACCAGTTGAGAGGGGTTATTGGCATTTGCCTACCCCACCACTTCCACCATGGTATTAGTACTGAAATTATTACAGAAAATACATGGGTCATATTTGGAATATAATTCTGATAGCCCCTTTCAGATGAGACAAGTTGTGGGTCAGCGATATATTTGTTCTAGCAATAGACCCACCAGGAAGATTGCAACCAAACCAAATCTTCTTGAACAACCATGGTTGCAAGAGTTCCACCCCTGCCTGGACTGTCTTCTCCTTCATACCTGGGTTTTGTTAGGGTAGCCTTGTGATAGACCTTCAGTTGAGGAGAGAATCTCGAGAGCATGAGGGCCCACCAGTCTGAAGGCTTATGAAGGAAAGTGGCATGTTTTTAGGGACTGGTGTCAAGTCAATATCATCATTCCTTTGAGTGCCCCAACCCCTTAACTAGCTGACGTTTTTTCTCTGGCTCTGTAAGTAGAAAAACTGTGCACCAGGTACCATTAAAGGCTACTGTTCCATGATATCAGACACATTCAGGCTCCATGATATCAGGCACATTCAGGCTACATGATATCAGACATTCAGGCTACATGATATCAGACACATTCAGGCTACATGACATCAGTCATGATAAAGATCTATCCTTCCTACAAGCCAATTTCAATTTGAATTAACCAAAATCCCTCACCCTGTTTCCAAAAATGGAATCTACCCTGCGACTTAAAATGGCTCAATTCAGATAAATTCAAGCCATTAACCTGGATGTTGCAGAAACTCTTATAATTCTCATGACACAACCAGGTTTTGTGGCCAAGAACTGGTTACCTTCATGGGGAGACCGCTTTGGTAACCTATTGGTTGGAACCCTGGCAGAGTCATACCAAAGACTTACAAAAATGGTACTAACAGCGGCCTCGCTAGGCGGTCAGCATTAAGAGGTTAGTGTTGGGACTGGTAGGCCTGGTGTCAGGAGAATGTGACTGGGTGGGACATCACTATAAACTCCCACGCTGCAAACATCATAGCGATATGACTGAAAAATTGTTAAAACTATGTTAAAAATCCAAATCACACACACACCTTCATTGGGCAATCGGAGTCATCATATGCCCCCTCTTGGATGTAGATAAGTCCAGAGCAAGATCCTGTTCACGCCCTCAAGCACTGCTTGAAGTGCACAAAGACCCTTTCTCCCCATGAATCGGGAATGCAGGATAACACCTCCCAAATCCAATCTTCATGGCTTAAGTGGGTTATATGTCTGGTGTGCTCTGTCGTATCAAAAGATCTTAATTACCTCATGGGGATTTATGCTCATGAAATCAGAGTAATCTCAGCAAGCCTTACATTCACATGCAACTTTTCTATATGAGACATCATAGAAACTGTTGATTGGCATGCAGTGTCAACCCTCGAGAGTTGTTATCTCTGGGATTTAGCTTCACGGAGACAAAACCTGAATCCTTTGGGTCCTCTGGCTGTGGCCCAGCTGACCACAATCACAATGAAACCAACACAGCCTGTTAGCTTTGCTATATTAACTAGTGAATTATGATGGTAAGAAGATTTCAGTAGTCATCTTCTTAACCTGATAGAGTGATCACAGTTCACGTATTCATAGTCAAGTAAGAGGGTGGCTGATCATTCACATATTGAATCCAATCTATCTTCCCATGAAGGATGTGCAGTGTATAGTTAGTTAGGATGCTCAGCATTTCCTCCTTCTATTGCCTATTCTCCTAATGTTGATGTGATCAGGGAATGTATTCTAGTAAATTGTTTCTCCAAGAATAAATACCTAATCAGATTACTTAAAGACCTGATTGATCACATTACTTTAAAGACCCAATCATATTACTTCAGGACATACCTATCCACCTAACTATTTATGCATCCTTGCTGATAGTTCACCAGGATTAAAAATGGTCAGCACCTAGTGGTGACAAGGGTAGGTAATGGGTTAGAGTTATTGCCCTTTGTTTATATGCTCTACACTGAAAAGACAAATTTTTGTCTTTTAGTAGGGCTGGATTTTTTAAGTTAATATGATCAGGTAAGTATTCTCAGAGAAACATAATTTACTAGAAAGATTTTCTTTTCAGAAATTAATCAAATTTGCACAGGTTGAAGATCACAGACTGAATTTGTCAGACTAATAAAGGAAAGGGTATATTGCTGAATTGATTTTTAAATCACCAAAGATAGAACTGAAACAAATACCATTTTTTTAAAATTTGAATATTCATTGAATGTATTATTGTAGGAATCAAATATTGGCCAATGTTAATAAAGCTGTCAAATCCATAGTCTTTTCTTTTATCTCAATCGTTATTTCTGTATGCTGTCCAGCCCCATGCCAAACTGCATTGAAAACACAATGAACTTGGTCATCCCAATCTAATTAGATTGTATTTTAGTGGTCTTGAGTATATTTTTGACAAATTTAGACTGAAAATCAGATGACATTTCAGACAGTGGGGCACCACTCTTTACCAGAGCAAATTAAATTGTCATATTTTGGATCTTACAATGAACTCCATAGCATGGCAGATCACATTAAGTCAGAGTTTACCTTTTACATTGTGTAACATTTTTGTGAAAAATGGATAAAAATATGGAAGATATCACTGTTTAAATTTGTCTGTTATTAATAGAGTGACAGTCAACCACCATTTAATCTCATGAGATCTTTTAATACACACAAGAAAGATATACCTGTTTTTATACATTGTGAAAAGTTTGTATTAAAATTGTTACAGATGTAATTCTGCATTGTGCAGTTTCAGTGTTTTCAAAAATATTGTGAGCATCTGTGAGCTAGAGTTTTACATTTGACAAATGAAAGCTCATTAAAGTTTCATATGTATTAGAATGTTGTTTTTGTTTATTCAGAAGTTTAATTCCTACTTATGTATGATTTATTCATATAGTTATGGCAGTGTGGTGGGAAGATGGTGGATGCCCCATGTTCACGGATTGGTCACATCTACAGAAAGTTTGCTCCATTTCCCAATCCAGGAGTTGGGGATTTCGTGGGAAGAGTAAGTGTCGGCTGACTTTTTAACACATTTATATTATTGTCACATTCTCTGTCAGTGTAGACAGAAATTGTTTAGATGCAATGACTATGTAGAAAATCCTTGTCATTACTTCAGATGATGTCGTGGTGGCATTTTGATTTGTATTGCTTCAATTATGATTCCTTTATACAATGTCATCATATGAATCATTTAAGTTTTTTTTCAATTGGTCTGATTCAGAACTTGCACAGTCTTTGTTTTCAGCACATCTTGATGTTTACACTATTCTTAGTGTAAAACCAAATCTTATATGCACATTTTAAAGATCCCCAAAATTTAAAAGGATACTATGTTTATTTGACAGTAACATTCTCAGGAATGTGAGAAAAATAATCAACCATGTATTTTAGTAATAGATATGAACATTTCACCCTCTTTTTTGTAATTTATGGTTAGGAACTTTCAAAGTCTCTTTCTTGCCTACAACCTATGAATTATGACTCTTTTGGGTGATTCCCCATTTCCACATCAATGCATATAATAGATGTTAATCCACTTATAGTATTCGACTGAGTCATACCAAAGACTTAAAAAAATGGTACTAGCAGCTACCTCGCTTAGTGCTCAACACTTAAGAGTTAGTGTTAGGACTGTTCGGCCTGGTTTCAGGAGAATGTGACTTTGTGGGACATTATGCTACATATCTGCAGCATGATGCCCCAGTGCTAAACATCACTATAAACTGCCACACTGCAGACATCATAGCGATATGACTGAAAAATTGTTAAAGCTACATTAAAAATTCTAATCACACACACACCTGTAGTATTAATCGAGCTATATACAGATTAGACCTAGATCTCATGTCATATATTCATTCAGACCTCCTCTGTGTTTTCTGTTGTGGCTAAAATTCACCTTTGATGTGATCATAAGGATATGCACAGATTTGAGTGAAATGTGGCTACTTCAAAATACTTCCATGGTGATCTTTGCTGAAAACGTTCCTTACCACAGTCTGAATAATAATGTGGTAACGCAATGGTAATTTATTATAAAACATTGCAAAACATAATAATGATGTGATGAAGCCAAAACCTAAAATGGCAGCCATAATAGAGTACAACAACCTTTATAAATAATTTTGTGACATATTTTTACTGTCACATAAAATGGTTTTACAGACACATTAAAATGATGGATCCCATCCCTACAAACCATGATATTAATATATTAATATTCAGGGGTAGAAAATAGTGCTAATATATGCATCAGAATGTTAGCAAATGGCTGTGACCTGTGTAGGGAAGCAATTAATGCATTCTAGACTCGAAGCTGTTTAAACCCTACCTATATTGAAGTTAAAGCATAATAGACTTAAAGCAGTTTAGACCCTGCCTCACCATGATGTTTATAGCACACTAGACTCTAAGCTGTTTAGACCCTGCCTCACCATGATGTTAAAGCATACTAGATTTTTAAGCCCTGCCTCACTAGACTTTGAGCTGTTTAGGCACTGCCTTGCCATGGTGTTAATGCACAGTAGCCTATAAAGTGCTTAAACCCGGTCACGCCATGATGTCATTTCTACATGAGCACTGTTTCCCATTTTATGTTCTCCAGCAGGAAATATATAAGAAGCCTGAAAACACATTTTTGCATGATGTAATGCTGTTGATGATTGATTTTACATTTATCAAAGAGAGTCATTAATTAATTCTGCAAATTGTGTGTTGATGATTGATTTTATATTTATCAAAGTGAGTCATTACTTCTGCCAATTATGTGATGATTGATTTTACATTTATCAAAGTGAATCATTAATTCTGCCAATCGTGTGTTGATGATTGATTTTACATTTATCAAAGTGAGTCATTACTTCTGCCAATTATGTGATGATTGATTTTACATTTATCAAAGTGAATCATTAATTCTGCCAATTATGTGATGATTGATTTTACATTTATCAAAGTGAATCATTAATTCTGCCAATCGTGTGTTGATGATTGGTTTTACATATATCAAAGTGAGTCACTAATTAATTCTGCCAATTTTGTGTTGATGATTGATTTTACATTTATCAAAGTGACTCATTAATTAATTCTGCCAATTGTGTGTTGATGAGTATTTTACACTGTATAGAATTGTTTTTTGACAACTTACATTACATTTTAACTTAGGATGTTGCTTGTAAGTGAGCATAACTGGGCATCCAGTCAACATTTTCTGACGCAGTTTGGTATGAATGTTGTCTCGTCTGCTCCCTGTTGGACAGGGTTATTCCCCCATGTCAAGTAAATTCTTGTCTTCACATGAAGACTTGGAATGTTGCTTGTGATCATCATAGTTCAAGAACTATTCAACATATTCTGGTTGATTTCACATGAATATATTTGTAGTATTTTATGGATAGGTGTGCATTTAATAGATTTTGTTTCATCTTCATTATTTTGAACAGAATTATGGCCCTTGTTAGTCAGCTTTGTATCTATATATGTTATGTTCCTTGTAATTCGCATAATTCAAGAAATATTTAACATATTCCAATGCAGTTTGATGTAAACATTCTTTTATGAACCTAGATGTATCTTTTTTGGGTTGTGTCTAATCTATACCATATGGGACAGTTTTGGTCCTTGTCAGTCAGTTTTATATCTTTTACATAGGATGTTGTTTGTACTGAGTTCACACAACCTTCAAGAGCAGATGAAATTTGGAGGTAACATTGAAAATCTTTAGGTCAGCTCAAAAAAGTACTGGAGAAATGCTTGAAAATGTGCATTAGTTCTTGATAAGTGTAAAGTATTTCTAGAAAAATGAATTTCATTGTAAAATAATAATATTACTGAAATGAACATCAGGAAAGAAAGGAAGTTTAATTCATAATGTAAGAAACAGTCCTTTGGAACTGTACTCTGTGTTGGGTCACTTATATGTTCTGAAGGATTGCCAGTTGGGTCACTTATTTGTTCAGTAGGACCTCCAGTTGGGTCACTTATTTGTTCAGTAGGACCGCCACTTGGATCACTTGTATGTTCAGTAGGACTTCCAGTTGCATCACTTGTCTGTTCAGCAGGACTTCCAGTTCGGTCACTTATTTGTTCAGTAGGACCTCCAGTTGGATCACTGATCTCTTCAGTGGGACTTCCAGTTGGATCACTTGTATGTTCAATAGAACTTCCAGTTGGATCACTTGTATGTTCAGTAAGACTTCCAGTTGGATCACTGATCTCTTCAGTGGGACTTCCAGTTGGATCACTTGTATGTTCAATAGAACTTCCAGTTGGATCACTTGTCTGTTCAGCAGGACTTCCAGTTGGATCACTTGTCTGTTCAGCAGGACTTCCAGTTGGATCACTTCTTTGTTCAGTAAGACTTTCAATTGGATTACTTGTCTGTTCACTATGACTTCCAGTTGGGTCACTTATCTGCTCATTATCATTCATCAAAATATGAATTGTATCAGTGATGATGTGAACTCAGGACCAAAAGGGTGCAGGTTTGAATCCTACAATCAGACTAGCCTGGGTCAGCTACCATGGTGTTTTCTTACACTATTTGGCTTGGCACTAAATAACCTACTTGTTTATGCTGTGCTGTAAAGCACCAAACCAAACAAAAATCAGCCATGTTGAGTAAGTGTAGATGCAGTTAACTCTAATAACCAAACCAAAAATAGACATGTTGAGTAAGTGTAGATGCAGTTAACTCTCATGCCTAAAATGGAATTTGTATCCATAGAAATTGCTTGTATTTCCTGATTAATTTTCTACATGAACCGTATTGTATCAATGAATCTTTGAAGAAGATAGCTTTCATGCATCATTTAGAGGGCAGATTTCCCCCTGACTTTGGTTTTCCCCACATAAGTTCCTCAGTTGACTACAAGGCAGATTGTAGCAACCAGGGCCGTTTGGATTGCACCCGCTGTTAATACCTCATTTTTTTTCTAGCCATATCCTTTCTTAGATTTGTATATGTGAGCCTCCCACAAAGTACCAGTGTTCCTGATTAAATGAGAAAAGTTGTATGGAATTCACTCAGCATGGTTTTTGTGGGTTTTTTTTCTTTAAATAGTTGTAATATTCATGAAAGTCTTTAATTTCTTAAAATATTATTTTATCTTTTATATATTTCAGACAATATCATTGTTCAGTTTTTATGATTTAAACTTAATTCCAGAACTACAAGCGAGTAGCGGAGGTGTGGATGGATGAATATGCACAGTATTTGTATGACCGCCGACCACACTATAAGAACATTGATGCAGGTGACCTGACAGAACAGAAGGCAGTTAGAGATAGACTGAAGTGTAAACCATTCAAGTGGTTCATGGAGGAAGTAGCTTTTGACCTTGTAAAAGTCTATCCACCTGTAGAACCACCACCAATGGCATGGGGAGAGGTAAAAACTTCACAGATGTATAACACTCTGTCAGATTTGACACTGACAACCTTGATAAATGTACAGTTTTGTCAAGCTTGACAAATGTGCAGCACTCTGACAGGCTTGTCATTAAACGTGGGTCATGCACTTTTTAGTGTTTATTCCTGTTCAGTTTGGAGGGTTGGCTTATACGCAAATGGGCTTATACGCAAGTATATATGGTAATGAAATGTCTTCTTAATGATGGATTGCACCCTGACTTTATTTGGAAGTGTTTGGTACTTGCTTTTATTTTAAGTCTGCATAAAGTTTGTACAAGTTATAGTTGGTATGTTTGAAAGCACATCTTAAATAGTCATATAGTTGACCTGTAAGAGGACAGCCACCAATTTCTTAGATATTACAGCACCAGTGGCGAGATATGCAGTATATTTAATGGGTACACTAACAAATGCATTACCTATCCACCATTTTTAAATTGATTTTCCAAAACCACTGATGCTTTTAGGAATCTCTTCTCCCAGCCTGACCGATATTGTAATGTCTTGCATTATAATGTACTATCATTCTGATATTTTGATGTTGCTTTATCCTGACATTGTGTGTGATCATTTGAATCTGGTGACACATATGTGTAATTCAAATGTTTAAAAATGTATATGAGGGCTTTCACATCATACTTCTGAATAATTTATCAGCCCTTTATTTCAAATAACAAATATAGAAAAAAATAATTGAGGCCATTTTCTTTGCCATTTTTTTAAAATCAGTCTCCAGAATCATATTTACACAAATGTGTTTTTACTGGTGTTTTTGAGTATTACACAAAGAATATAGAATTCTGACTCTTCCTTTGTTTTACAGATACGAAATGCTGCAGCTGATTTGTGCATTGATACAAAATTCAAAGGTGGTGATCAAAATTTTGGTGTTGAGCCTTGTGTCAAAGATGGGAAAGGTGGAGGTGAACAGGTGAGAAAATAAAATGGACTATAGATGGCCTTTCAGGCTTTAGGAGTAGTCTCCCCACTCCCTAATTAACATAACTTTTTTTTTTAAAATCAGCATTTATCTCAGTAAAAAGTAATGAGGATTGGCAATAGATTTAGTTGTGAAAATGTAATGATGGTGGACACAGCAGATTATAGTAAGTTGTGAAAATGTAATGATGGTGGACACAACAGAATAAAGTAAGTTGTGAAAATATAATGATGGTGGTGGTGGGGGCCTGAGTGGCCGAGTGGTCTAAAGTGCTCTCTGTTAAAGATCACTGCCATCTCACCTCTGTCTGCGTGGGTTCGAGTCTAGGATTCGGCTAATGTGGGTACGTGAGAAAGCTTGCCAGTAGCTTCTCATGGGTCGGTGGTTCTTTCCGGGGTTTTCCCGGGTTCTTCCTCCACCATTAATACTGGCCGCCATGCATAGCCTATCATGTGCTGAAAAATGGCATTAAACCCCACAACAACAACAATGATGGTGGGCACACCAGATTAATATAAGTTGTGAAATGTAATGATAATTGACTTTGGCAAAATTCATAGATAGTTCATATCTTCTGTATAGCATGGCTGTTAATACAAACAACAATGGCTTGGTCTGAAAATTTGAGCTTGACATAATTTAACTCCATGAGAGGTATTATATTTGGTCCCTTATTCACAACAGCTCTGTCGAGAATGTAAACAAAATGTACGCATTTGGAAGAAAAATGGAGAAGTAATTTGTCTACCTTAAGATGCGTGTCCTCAGCAAGAAAAATTGGGATAGTTCCTTAGGTGCTTCTGGAAATGGAAGGGAAGAATTTTTTTAAATATTTAGAATAATTATAACTGCTTGACTTGATTATTGCCTCTCAAGGAGAAGTAAAACAATTGTTAAAAATTGGGACAATTGCTTGACATGATTATTGGCTCTCGAAGAAAAGAATGAAAAATATATTAAAACTTTTATAGTTGACCGCTCCGGTGGCCTAGTGGTTTGAGCATCTGCCTAGGATGGGGGAGGTCATGGGTTTGATCCCTGGCCAAGTCATACCAAAGACTTACAAAAATGGTACTAACAGCTGTCTCGCTTGGCGGTCAGCCATAAGAGGTTAGTGTTAGGACTGGTCGGCCTGTTGTCAGGATAAATGTGACTGGGTGGGACATCATGCTACATGTCTGCTTTTGCATAGTTGGGAAATAGGTGGATTTTGATGGTAAGACGTTTGTTTTGCTTAGTTAGGAACTGATCTAGGTTGATTTTCATGGTAAGACATTTGTTTTGCTTAGTTAGGAACTAATCTAGGTGGATTTTCATGGTAAGACATTTGTTTTGCTTAGTTATAAACTAATCTAATTGGATTTTCATGGTAAGACATTTATTTTGCTTAGTTAGGAACTAATCTAGGTGGATGTTCATGATAAGACATTTGTTTTACATAGTTGGGAACTAAATAGAACATGCTTATTAACATTAGTATAAATTAGTTTTGGGATAACATGCAGTTCTAAATAACTAAATGGATTGAGTAGTATGGAGTATATTGCTAGTAATATGGGGCATACCCACAGTAGTATGGGGTATATCCATAGTAATATGGGGCATACCCACAGTAGTATGGGGTATATCCATAGTAATATGGGGCATACCCACAGTAGTATGGGTTATATGCCTAGTAGTACAGGCCACATCGCTAGTAATATGGGGCACACCCACAGTAATATGGGGTATATCACTAGTAATATGGGGCATACCCACAGTAGTATGGGGTATATCCATAGTAATATGTGCATACACACATTAGTATGGGGACCGCTCCGGTGGCCTAGTGGTTAGAGCGTCCGCCTCGGATGCGGAAGGTCGTGGGTTCGATCCCCAGCTGAGTCATACCAGAGACTTAAAAAATGGTACTAACAGCTGCCTCGCTTGGCGTTCAGCATTAAGAGGTTAGTGTTAGGACTGGTCGGCCTGGTGTCAGGATAATGTGACTGGGTGGGACATCATGCTACATGTCTGTGGCATGATGCCCCAGTGCCAGACATCACTATAAACTGCCACATTGCAGACATCGTAGCGATATGACTGAAAAATTGTTAAAGCTATGTTAAAAATAAAAATCAAATCACATTAGTATGGGGTATATCCATAGTAATATGGGGCATACACACATTAGTATGGGGTATATCCCTAGTAATATGGGGCATACCCACAGTAGTATGGGGTATATCCATAGTAATATGGGGCATACACACAGTAGTATGGGGTATATCCCTAGTAATATGGGGCATACCCACAGTAGTATGGGGTATATCCATAGTAATATGGGGCATGCACACATTAGTATGGGGTGTGTCCCTAATAGTATGGGAAACATCCCCAATAGTATGGGACGTGTCCCTAGTGGTATCAGGCCTGTTCCCAAGTTATTTGCTCTCTTTTTTTTAAACTACAATTTACTTCAGAAGTCCAGGAAGTGAAAATGACAGAGCTTAGCTAGCAGAGTTTTGAAATTGCACAGCTGGAGTAAGGCCAAGCTGTATACTCTATAACTCGTATTACACCCATCAATCATACACCAAAATAAAGAGAGTTAAAGTGTTTTGAATAACACTTAAGATACACAAGGTCTTTTTTAAATAGCCAGTAAAACCAGTGAGGAAAACCAGGTAAATTCTTTTACTTTAAAAATCTAACCCTATGCAAAATAGGAAACTGTAGAATACCACCAATTTCAAGCAACATCATTTGGTGCTTATTGTCAGTATCATACCTCATTTGGTGCTTAATGTCATTATCATACCTCATTTGGTACCTAATGTCAATATCATACATCATTTGGTGCTTAATGTCAATATCATACCTCATTTGGTGCTTAATGTCAATATCATACATCATTTGGTGCTTAATGTCAATATCATACCTCATTTGGTGCTTAATGTCAATATCATACATCATTTGGTGTTTATTGTCAGTATCATACCTCATTTGGTGCTTAATGTCAATATCATACCTCATTTGGTGCATAATGTCAATATCATACATTGTCCGCATTGTGATGGACAATTCTTTGGTGCTGGCCTAGCTCAGATATGGGTGGGGAAATCAACAGACTTACGTATGCATCATTGTCTTGGAATTTCATCTCTGGTGTGCACTGTTGTATATAATGGCACTGGTCATGGAAAGCTTAATGCTCTGGCCAAATCATTGTCAAGAATGGGCCATACCGTTCACACTGAGTGTTCATACATCCATTGGTCTTTAATGCTCTGGCCGAGTCTTTGTCAAGAATGGGCATACCTTTCACACTGAGTGGTTGATACATCCATCAGTCTTTATAGCTCTGGCTGAGTCATTGTCAAGAATGGGCTAGACCTTTCACACTGAGTGGTTCATACATCCATCGTTCTTGTAGATTTGTGAACTTTGGGGGCTGCCCAGTGATAGCTCTGTTTATGACAAGTTGGATCCAGCTTCACAGGTTGTGGATGCACTCTGCCCTGTTTCACTAATGAAATTTGTGATGTGTGTTGGCATTGATCAATTTAGATTAGTTCAAGTGCTTAGCCAAAACCTCCTTGAAGCTGCTACCATCCAAGATATTTTTCTTGATAGCACTAGCTTTGGTATTTAGGGTGAGCAGATCAGTTCAGATCAGATAGTTCCATAGTCCTGGTAATGCAACCAGGCTTCGTAGCAAAGAACGGGCTGCTGTCAGCAGGCCATCAAGGAGTGGTCATCTGTCCCTTCCTCCGTTGATCAGTTTAGAGAAGCATTGATGCAAGACCCAATCTATGTAATTCCAGAACTACATAAAGCAAACAGAAATGCTGTGGGGTCGTGGAATTGCTCATTTATTCCAGTCAAATTGGGGAAAGAGGATATAACCACCCAATCCCTGGCATTGTGGCTAAAGTGGGTAATATGTTTAACTTATTTTGTGATTTCAAAACTTTAGATGAAATGAAAACTCTTAGCTTGTGGGATCAGATATGCCTGTGCAAATCTCATGTTCAAACTGAACATGCTGATCTGAGCCATAATAGATGTTATTGGCTGGCATGCATTGTGAACATTCTCAAGTTTTTATCTGCTAATCTAGCTTCACATAGACCAGAATGGAATCTGGTAGATCTGCTGACTGTAGCCCAGACACTCAGCCTTACCACAGAACTGCACTATCAAATGATTCACCTGGGGATTTGACTCGGAAAGAAATAATAATTTGATTCCATTTCTCCTATCTAGGTACTGTATTCCAAGGAGAAAGTTTTTTTTTTTAAATTATGTTTCTCCAAGATTGCTTACCAATCACATTGCTGTTAAACTCTCCCACACCTCCCTACAAATGTGAGCATCCTGTGTAAACAGGTTCAGCCACCTGGTGATAGTAAGAATAGGTAAGGGGAGATGATTGAAAAAGTTTCTTCCCATAATTTATTATGTATATAGTCTTTCTGCGAATGCTTTATTCAAGAGGAAGCGAAGCTTCTTCCAAATGGTAATGTGATGACTTAAGAATGCTTGGAGAAACAAAATTACTTCAAGATTTGCTTTTCTTTGGTGTCATGTTTCTTGATAATACATAACTGATCGTAATATTAGCACACCCTCCCAACTGTCCCCAAGTTACATTTTAAAACCTAAATTTGCATATATGTTCCAGTATTAACTGAAGTTTGGATTTGGTATCAGTCCCTTTAAGGAGAGATCCCTCGTATTGTATGTGACTTCCACCATGGCTGGGCAAATGACTTTTAACAGGGTTGTTGTAGGAGGGCTGGATTTTTTAGAAAGTGGATGTACTCTAGATGTTTCATGATAGGCAGGTTTTGTGAAAGAAACATTTTTACTCCCAAATTGGTTTCCAATATCAACAAGATTTCAATATGATAACCCTATCTACACCTTGCCAGATCGAACATATATTAGTGCTTTTGTCCTAGTGACATCTTATCGGATATCATGAGTTGCCTCCCTTAGTATAAAATGACAACTATCCAGTAGTGTGGTGCATTGTACATGGCCAAAAATTGTGGAGGTAATTGACCTAAAAAGGGTACTTCCTAAGTTTAACATTGAAACTATGACTATGTTCCAGAGGAAAGCCATTACAGGTCTATTTGAGTGAAAGGTATTTGTGCAAACATGGACCGGCCTTTGAAAATAGCTTATTTATCAGTCCATTCAAGTTATGTGCTCCCCTTGTATCAGTCATATGTGTTCAGATTTGAGCAACTTAATTTTCATTGGATGTGGTGGCTTGCCAATGAAATTCACAGACCCAAAGCACAGAAATATCTGCTAGATGTGCCAAGGTGTAGATAGGGCTATCACATTGGAACCTTGGTTAGTGAAGATAAGGTGTTTTCTGTTCTTTTTTGTTTGTTTTTAATTTATAAATATTTTTAATTTATGAATACTAATGCATATATTTTTCTTTAACATTATTGATTTAATGCTATGGACAGGTTGCTACCTTGTTCATTTATGAATGGGGCCTTGAGTGGCCGAGTGGTCTTACGCACTCTTACTGATCTCTACCGTCCCACCTCTGTCTGGGTTTTGAGTCATAGGCTCAGCCAATATGGATACGTGAGAAAGCTGCCAGTTGCTTTCCATGGGTTGGTTGTTCTTACAGGTATTTTTCCCAAGTTCTTCCTCTACCAATTATAATGGCTGCCATGTATAGCCTGTCACATTGAGAAAAAGGCATTAAACCCACAACAACATTTATAGAAACCAGATTTCATTGGATTCTCTCGTATCCTTACAATCGCTTCTAAGGTCCATTGCTGCCACTACAGAAAAAGCCGAAGCCAAGTGTTGTAAACATCTTGATGGTATTCATATTCCATTGAAAACAAGTAAATTTCATTATCTATGGATAGCATTAAAGTTGTATCTTTATTTTCCAAGAGAATCAATTTGCAAAATATCTGATATTAAATTTGTTCCATTCTGAGGGAAAGGTAGCTTAGTTTTATCATTTTGAGTGGTTTCTTAAGTTGATTTATTTTTATTTTATGTTGCAGTTGTTATGTCAAATAGTTGAAAATGGTTTTTTAAACTCTCCATACAGTCCACAAAAATCTAGTTCAGGTGAATTCAGCAAACATTAACTTTAAATGATGTTATATTAGACATGCCCATAATGGGAGACATATTGTTTACCTAAACAATATCCTCAGTAGATGACATGGTCTTATATAACACTTGCTAGTCTAAATAGAAGAGACTATATTTGAACATATTTTAATGATGCTCCCTCCGTGCACACACACTTACACACTCCAACTGTGGAAGAGGCAATTAGTGTTACCCTTGTTTTTCTGTCTGTCCATTTGTTTACCTGCATGTCCCTCACACCATGGATGAAATATTTTTAAAATTTTGATGAGTTTCTTATGCACCAATTGCTGCCAGTTCAGATTAAGCTGGTTGGTTGTAGGATATTTTTGTTCTGTTAACTGAAATTTGTAGGTGTGAAAATGTTTATATATAATCAAACCGCATCATCAATATTTGTAAATAATAATGTATCTAATATAGCAAATTCCTGTTTGTTTCATGTATTTGTATTCAGGTCAGTTCTAATACCGAATATACTCACTTATAAGTTGACTTTAGCTGCAAGCTGTTTTTGGCTGATCAGAAATACTGCAGTTTTCAGTAGAACAAAATGCATAGACCCAGATCTGCCAGGGAATTATGCAATGGCAGATCCAGGTCTGTGCAGTTTTCAGTTGGACTCTGCTTAAAGGCAGTATATACTGTAGTTGTATTAATGTTTTTCAAATCTTATGCTTCAGGAGTTTGAGTTCTCATGGCACAAAGATATTCGGCCCAAGAAAAGAACCGTGTGTTTTGATGTATCAACATCAGTTCAAAAGGCACCTGTGATACTTTTCAATTGCCATGGCATGGGTGGGAATCAGAGATGGAAGATCAATCCTGTAAGTGTACATTCAAATAATTCCACACTTTTGCCAAGCTTTTGTAACAAGCATTTTGATTGGTTAAAATCACATCATGTGACATAGAAACCTTGAACATATTAGTTCATAGCTGCATTAGAAAGGAACTACTTTATTCATGCACCCATTTTGTGTGCTTTGATAATGTTTGTAAACTGGTGAAACTTCTGTTATTTATATCTTGAGATTCTTTTTTATTTTTATAACTATTTGTAGTTATATGAATTAAAAATCCATGAAGTTAGGAAGCTTGAAAATTGGTCATAACAAAGTTCACTGCTGCCATTTATGCAGTGTAATTGATTTTCAGTCATCATTGGTTCCAAAATAAAATATTTAGCATTATATATATATATATATATATATATATATATATATATATATATATATATATATATATATATATATATATATATATATATATATATATATATTATGTGTGTTTATCTTTATGTTTATGATTTGTGAGGGGTCATCGACTAATTAAGATACTGATTATGACTTTGAGTCTGTACTCTACACTGAGGATATTCTTAAACACAGTGCCTAATTTCAAGGTTGTTAGATGTACTTTTGTTGAAGTAAACAAGTGACTTCAAATCACAGGTTTACTTGAAGAACCAGGCTTAGTTCCTGATTTGGCTGGCTGTTAAAGTACTTGACCCTGTTTACTAGACTGAGTGCACAAGAAATCCTCTTTCTGGTTTTGTAATTGCATCTTAGCTTTCTATATAAGAAATGAATTACTGAAAATTATCTATTCCTAGTATTAACATCAGTCTTTGAGGATTTTATTTATTTATTTGACTAATTCATTGGAATTACAAAGTGCTTGAGTTTTCAGATTTCGTAGCTGTATTGGAATGACTGTGAATTCATTTAAAGATAGTTTGGATTATATCATTATGATTCATCAAGACTATTGGCATATTAGCATAATAGATTGAACTACATTTGGAATACCACTATAACTCCTTTCATTTACTTGATACATTTGTGATAGAACATTTAGGACTGTTTAGGATTTCATTCACCGGACTGTAAGTTATTTTGAATTTTACCAAACTTGTTGGTTTTCACTTTGTTTTGTAGTTACTAAGTTTACAGTGGTAACAGAACTTCAGTTCCTGATTTTAACAGAGGTATAGTTTATCTTGTACATCCATTCATACAGCCACAATTAAATTGTTTCAGGTTGTTTTTTTCTCCATTGTCTTCAAATTTTTGGTTAATTTTTCTGCTCTATAATAGGCAATCCCAGAAGACCACTCCGTTGGCCTAGTGGTTAGAGTATCCACCTTGGATGAGAGAGGTTGCGTTTTCAAACCCTGGCTGAGTCATACTAATGACTTATTAATTTTAAAATGGTATTTGCACCTGCCTTGCTTGGCGCTCAGCTTTAAGGCGTTAGTGTTAGGACTGGTCGGCCTGGTGTCAGGATAATGTGACTGGGTGAGACATCATGCTACCTGTCCACGACATGATGCCCCAGTGCTAGACAGCACTATAAGCTGCCACACTGCAGACATCATAGCAATATGACTAAAACATTGTTAAAAAGCTATGTTAAAAACCAACACACACACACACACACAGAATCCCTGAAACAGCAAAACTTAATCCTGTGGGTTGCTGGTTGAATAACACGTCACTGTACAGATCAATACAGGCTTTACTCTCAATTATATTACATATTATCTATACACATAGATTATCCCAACCATTCTCATGTGACTGACAAGTCTGGTTAATTGAAGTCTCTCTAATCCTGTTCTTGCTTCTAACGATATGGTCTTTTATATTGTTGTATATAACATTACCTTGTTTGTCCAGACTACAAGTTTCAAATCAGAAATTTCCCATGTGATGTTATACTTTACCTCCAAACTTAAATTTTACCCTTAAATAAAATACATTGATTGCACTGACAGTCCCCAGACAGTTGATACAATCTCAAGTTGATGTCCTTTGAATTCTGTCAGGGACTTGTTGCAAACCTTTTTTTTTTCCATGGAATTTTTCAGTATCCTGATGTTTAAATGTTTATTTTTTAATTCTGAAAATCTGCTGCTACTTGTGTTGTAAAATTTTCTTAACCTAAAATTTTTTTGTGGCAGTTAAATTCCATAAATAGGTTCCCCTTTTAAATTCAGTGAAATAAATAGCTTGCAAATATATTTAGGTTTCAGTGTTCAGAGGCATTGTATTGCAACTTAAAAGAAAGAAAAGCTAGAAATACTTGTTCAGAACAATAGTAAAAAAGCTGCATTGTAGATATATTGTTCCTTTTTTGCTTTGTTTATAAAGCCTTTAACAAAGAAATATGTCATTAATTTAACAAATCCGAACTTGAGACAGCTTTTGTAGGTACCGTCGTTTTTGTAAACATACAGCCTGACCATTATAAAACATTACAGTGACAGCTCCTTAGTGGTTAGAGCATCCACCTCAGTGGAGGGAGGTTGTGGGTTCAAATGCTGGCTGAGTCATACCAAAGACTTTTAAAACTGGTACTTGCAGTTCCCTTGCTTGGCACTCAGCATTAAGAGGTTACCTTAGGACTGGTTGCCTTGGTGTCAGAATAATGTGTCTTTGTGGGACATGATGCCACAAGTCTGGATATCCCAGGTGCTAGACACTACTGTAAACTGACACATGGCATGATCCCCCAGTGCTAGACATCACTATAAACTGACACACTGCAGACATCATAGCAGTATGATTCAAATTGTTAAAAGCTAAGTTAAAAATCCAAAAGCATGCACACAAAATATTGTGGCTGTGGATTGGATTTGCATTATGAAAATGTGTGTCCATCGATTAAAACAATATGGTTGTCTTTCCATTGAAAAGATGTGGTTATCTGTCTATTAATACATTGTGGCTGTTTGTCCATTAATACAATGTGGCTGTTTGTCCATTAATACAATGTGGCTGTTTGTCCATTAATACAATGTGGCTGTTTGTCCATTAATACATTGTGACTGTTTGTCCATTAATACAATGTGGCTGTTTGTCCATTAATACATTGTGGCTGTTTGTCCATTAATACAATGTGGCTGTTTGTCCATTAATACATTGTGGCTGTTTGTCCATTAATACAATGTGGCTGTTTGTCCATTAAAACAGTGTGGCTGTTTGTTCATTAATACAATGTGGCTGTTTGTCCATTAATACAATGTGGCTCTTTGTCCATTAATACAATGTAGCTCTTTGTCCCTTAATACAGTGTGGCTGTTTGTCCATTAATACAATGTGTCTGTTTGTCTATTAACACATTGTGGATGTTTGTCCATTAATACATTGTGGCTGTTTGTCCATTAATACAATGTGGCTGTTTGTCTATTAATACATTTGGATCTTTGTCCATTAATACATTGTGGCTGTTTGTCCATTAATACAGTGTGGCTGTTTGTCCATTAATATGATGTGGCTGTTTGTCCATTAATAAAATGTGGCTGTTTGTCCATTAATACAATGTGGTGTTTGTCCATTAGCATATTGTGGCTGTTTGTCCATTAATACATTGTGGCTGTTTGTCCATTAATACAATGTGGCTGTTTGTCCATTAAAACAATGTGGCTGTTTGTTCATTAATACAATGTGGCTGTTTGTCCATTAATAGAATGTGGCTGTTTGTCCATTAATACAATGTGGCTGTTTGTCCATTAATACAGTGTGGCTGTTTGTCCCTTAATACATTGTGGCTGTTTGTCCATTAATACATTGTGGCCGTTTGTCCCTTAATACAGTGTGGCTGTCCATTAATACAATGTGGCTGTGTGTCTATTAATACATTGTGGATGTTTGTCCATTAATACATTGTGGCTGTTTGTCCATTAATACAATGTGGCTTTTTGTCTATTAATACGTTTGGATGTTTGTCCATTAATACATTGTGGATGTTTGTCCATTAATGCAGTGTGGCTGTTTGTCCATTAATATGATGTGGCTGTTTGCCCATTAATAAAATGTGGCTGTTTGTCCATTAATACAATGTGGCTGTTTGTCCATTAATATATTGTGGCTGTTTGTCCATTAATACATTGTGGCTGTTTGTCCATTAAAACAATGTGGCTGTTTGTCCATTAATACAATGTGGCTGTTTGTCCATTAATACATTGTGGCTGTTTGTCCATTAATACATTGTGGCTGTTTGTCCATTAATACAATGTAGCTGTTTGTCCATTAAAACAGTGTGGCTGTTTGTTCATTAATACAATGTGGCTGTTTGTCCATTAATACAATGTGGCTGTTTGTCCATTATTACAATGTGGCTGTTTGTCCCTTAATACATTGTGGATGTTTGTCCATTAATACATTGTGGCTGTTTGTCCCTTAATACAGTGTGGCTGTTTGTCCATTAATACAATGTGGCTGTTTGTCTATTAATACATTGTGGATGTTTGTCCATTAATACATTGTGGCTGTTTGTCCATTAATACAATGTGGCTGTTTGTCCATTATAACAATGTGGCTGTTTGTCTATTAATACATTTGGATGTTTGTCCATTAATACATTGTGGATGTTTGTCCATTAATACAATGTGGCTGTTTGTCCATTAATATGATGTGGCTGTTTGTCCATTAATAAAATGTGGCTGTTTGTCCATTAATACAATGTGGCTGTTTGTCTATTGTGGCTGTTTGTCCATTAATATATTGTGGCTGTTTGTTCATTAATACATTGTGGCTGTTTGTCCATTAATACAATGTGGCTGTTTGTCCATCAATACAGTGTGGTTGTTTTTTCATTAATACCATGTGGCTGTTCGTCCATTAATACATTGTGGCTGTTTGTCCATTAATACAATGTGGTTGTTTGTCCATTAATACAAATTGGCTGTTTGTCCATTAATACAATGTGGTTGTTTGTCCATTTATACAAATTGGTTGTTTGTCCATTAATACAATGTGGTTGTTTGTCCATTAATACAATGTGGCTGTTTGTCCATTAATACATTGTGGCTGTGGATTGGATTTGTATTGTTCCATCAGATATTACCTACACTTGCAGTAGTTGCCTGGTGATTTGTATTTAAACATATATACTTCAAAACCATGCTGCAACAATATGTATGCAGAGGCCTTGGGACTCTCTGTTATTCAGTAAGAATATGCTTATCTCCTGTAATGGTAAATATGATATTAGTGTTTGATGCCTACTTTTACAACTTTCATCCCTTTTTTTTTGTTTTGTTGCTGATCAGAGAACCAAGCAACTGTATCACCCAATCAGTGCTCAATGTCTGGACTGTGATACGGGCAATAAGGAGATCTTCATGAACCCTTGTGATGAGACCAAGGACACTCAGAGGTGGAAGGTGGAAAATATCAATGAAACGGCCATTATTCATGAGTGGGGCTTACCACGGTGATGCTATCATAGCTGCTATTCACTTTTAGTATTATTCCGTGATAGTGTATATCTGTCAGCATCAATTTTATTTAATGTGTTTGCTGTTGTAGAATGTATACCCAACTTTGGAGAGAATACACAAACTTACTAAGGTCATTTCTCAATGTACAGCGCCAGCATGTCAAGGTTTCTACCATTTTTATGTCACACCATGACAATTGTATGGGTATGTTGTGTTACCCTTGTACTTCCATCAATATAACTATAATTACATTTTATGTTTAGGTCATTTTGGCCACTGACAGGACATCCATGAACACATATTTATTTGTGCGTGATTTAAAGAAAATTGCATAGACCAGATCTGCCAGTTTTAGGACATGTATTTAAATATTTTCCTTCTGACATTTGATTGAAAGTTGGGAGAAATTGGCTTGCAAAATTCAACATTAACTTGCATTCTCTTAAACCAGGTTTTGATATTTTCAAGGAAAAAAACAGCTTTGTTTCTTATATTTGATATTAATGGCTTAGACCAATCTTGTCAGCTTCTGTGTGCAGTGTGCAGTGATTATTTTCAAACTAATTCATCACAGAACTCTATAATGTGTTTGAAATTAAGCACTATATAAAATTTAACCAAACTTGTTAGAAAATGAGCCCTATTCCATCCAGAACACTATCTCTCAGATTTGGTCAAATTCACTTTAGTGATTTTTGAGAATAGTTATTTATGTCAGCCAGGTTTGCAGTCTCAAAGATTGGGCTTCATTTTTATATTAAGTTCCATTGCATGTGCAAGTCAAACTTGAGCTTGCCTTTTCATGCTCTCCATGCTAAGCATCCATAAAACATGGATTACTGGGCATTTTCAGATGACCAAAATGGCTGCCTGTTTCATTGTCTGCTTTAGTACTGTAAATGTGCTGAAACAAATACAATTATTTTGGGAACAAAATGAAACAACCTTTGTTTTTCATCTGAGGATGTCAGCAACAACAACTAAAATGAGTGGTCATCTGCTATACAAATTTCATTATTCACATAAACATGCAAGTGCTTTAAATCTCAGCTTCATTCGTTTAATATAAACTGGCATTTTGCAAGTATTTGAATATTATATTAGATCCAGGAGTGCATTATTAGAGTCTGTGGAATGCAAATTGGAGTCTGTGGTGTTTGCTGTTTGATGCATATTAGAGTCTGTGGAATGAATATTGGAACATGTGGTGTTTGCTGTGGAATGCATATTGGAGTATGTGGTGTTTGCTGTGGATGCATATTGGAGTATGTGGTGTTTGCTGTGGATGCACCTCTTACACATGTATACATGGGATTAGTGTTCATGCATTTACAAAAAAGCATTTGAGAATTTTGTTGATGAAAAGAAAGGATCTTTTTTACATTACAGAACCACTGAAGATAAAAGTTATGTGGTATTACCTGCAAAGTGTGACATAGGTAATGCTACTCCATTAGGTTTTATAGAATTTGCAGCATGCAGCTTCTGCATTGAGGTCAATTTCTAGGACACTTATTTTTGTATACATCTTAATCACATCATATAAATTTGAGAATATTCTAGTAAAAGAAGGCATCAGCATAAAAAATATAAAAGCTGTTACACAAGAATACACAAGTCTATTGAAGACCTACATGTACCTTCCTAACACTGTTGTTATGTTCTATTTCTTGCAGCTGTATATGAGAAATTTCCCAGAAAACAAATTGGTTTCTTCAATTTGACAAGTTGTCTTGCAGATTCATTATAATAATGAAGAAAATTGATTATAATACCAGCTTATACTGTAAATAGTGGCACATGATGTTAAGCAAAACAAGTTTTATCGATGTGATTCGTAAATGTCATATGACTAATAAATAATTTTGGAGCAGGATCTTTTAAAACTTTTAAAACATGTCAGATCAACATTGCTTTATGAATATTGTTTTGAAATATTTGTGAGTGATGTAATTCATTACTCGTTTAGCATATCATCAATTGTGGATTTGACTTTATGATCATTCAGCAGAAAGTTTAACAGTTGGACTAAGTGAATAGTGTGTTGTGTATATAATTTTACAGTGTGTTTTGTGTTTGTATTCAGGTTCTAATCAACATGGTGTTTGCCCATTTGTAACAAGAACTTCAATTAGCCGCATATCCAGGCTAGCAGCAAAATTAAATGTACATTTTTCTTACAGTTTATAATAATTATGGCATGTAATATATAGATTACGCTTCTCGTGCTTAGATTATGCCTTTTTGCCACTCAGGTTATGTGTTTATATTTGCGGGGGGGGGGGGGGGGGAGGGGGGGGCAAGTGGTCTAAAGCTCTAAAGCACTCACCTTTACCGATCACTGCCATCTCACTCTGTCCACATGGTTTGAGTCTTGGGTTCATCTATTGTGGGTGTGTGAGAAAGCTACCAGCAGCTTCCAATTGGTGATTCTTACCAGGGTTTTCCCTAGTTCTTCCTTCACCAGTTTTACTTGCCGCAATGTATTGCCTATCTTGCACTGAGAAATGTCGTTAAACCAACAATAACAACAATAATACCTCTGTATGCGTTGGCAGCTATGTATGCACCCAACAAGCTGGTGGGACATTGCATTCCACAGAATTTTGTGACTGATATTGTCCTTTTTGCATTTTCTAAACAAAAAAACAGACTTAGTGACAACATTGTATTGGAGACTTTGCATGTTTATAATCTTGCATTCTTACATCACCATTTAATCAAGGTTAAGAAAATAAATATTGTTGTGGATTATTTTTTATGCCCCATACTTAATGCATAAACACACCAATACAGTTCTGTTAAGCTTACTGCTTGATTTTTGGTTTTGCTGGTCATAGACATGAAAGGATTTTGGGATTGTCCATTTTCCATTGTCCATTGTCCATCCATCTGTTAACCCAGGTTTGTTATCACTACTCTTGCTAACCTACTTTGAGAAAATAGTATAAATGTATGCACCCCATTGTCTATTGGGTCCTAAATGAAAACGATGATTTTTGCACATCCAATGTGGCTACAACAGTGACCATCTTGAAAAATTCCTTCTAAATGGAAGGTTATATCAATATGCACTTTTTGCTAAATGTCTCATGTCTAATTGGTCTTAAATGAAAATGGTGCTACTCAGACATCCAAAAATTCTTGTTGACACTACTCCTGAATGAATTGTTATATCAGCCTTTGGTTTTCATTGGAAGGCTTCTAGGTGGCTGGTCATATTGGTAATGTGCATTCACTAAATGTGTCTGGTGGTGTCCTGTTGGTCCTAAATGAAAGTGGTGCCAATCAGATATCCACTATTCCCACTATGACACCCCTCTTGAAAGTGTTGTTATTGTTACTCCTCCAAAATGTCAAGTCATATCAACATTTCATTCCCATCAGAAAACTTCTACAGAGATTAAGTTCTTCTGACAGAGTGACAGGCATAAGGTGAAGTTGTTTGTATTTGCAATATACACAATGGAGAGGACGCTGGCATACAAGTCTGCTATTTCTTTACATTTGAACTTGTGGAAATTATACATGATGTATGCATACAGCTGTTCCCATTTGCTTGAAAAATCAACCTGAATTAGTCTAAAGTACACTGTCTTTAGCAGTAAGTAAAGCAGGGAAAACAACTTCTGCCAGAGTAGGCAATACCAGCTGCTGAAAGTTCAGTGAATGAATTACAAAATATGTAAAATGGAAAAAATTTATCTGCTCTTTTTTTCCTGCAACTTACCTTTGAAGTACAGGAAATGAAAATGACCAAGCACAGTTAGCGGTTTCTTTAGAAACCTAACCCTATGCAAAATAATAAATTATGGAGTGTGAAAGGTGCCAGTTGGATATCCAATATGTCTACCATGACAAACATCTTGAAAATTTTGTTATTAATACTTCTCAGAATGTTAAGTCATATCAATGCCAGAAGAGTTCTTATGGTGTCTTCGTTGTCTCAAATGAAGTCTTGTTGGTCCAAAATGAAAATAGTGACATCGAGTGTGTCAACCACAGGAGCTATTTTGAAACTATTGTTATCCATGGGGAGTATCAAAGAGCATTAGTCCTGTCAAGTGCCTCTTGTTTATTATACCACCTTTATGGAAATGTGTACCAGATATTTCCAGATAGGAAATAGTGCCAAGTTTAATTCATTCAAGCCATATATTTATTGCCTGTGTCTATCTAGAGTTTTATAATCACAGTATATGTGCTTTTGAGGTATTCTGTTTACAAGTTTAAAGATTTTAACAGAATTTCATTTTCACTGTAAAAGTAATTAATTGTACTGCACAGTAATTGCTATGCTGTCAAAAGGCACTTTCTTAAATTAGCTAAATTTAGCAGTAGTGTCCACTCATTCTTATGACACCTACTGGAGTAGACATTATTCACACCTGCATATCCAGATATACATATCAGTTAATCAGTGTCGACAGTGTTGTTGACATGCAGAGTTTGTATTTAAGTGTCTAACAGGTATATTAAACCGTTGTTAGCAGATAGTGTATTTAAAGAGCTGTTGTGTATACTTGTACCTAATGCTTATTGGTATATGTACATCATATTTCAGCTTCAATATTGGTACACAAAAACTGACACTAATTTCAGAATTTAAGATTGAGATATAACATTCTTGAGAATTACATTTTAAGTATGTGTCATTTCATTTACCATTTGATAAGATTACATTTGTTCCTTGTAAATATTACATGTGCTCCTGAATACCACAATGTTGAGAAAATGGCATGGTTGCTTAAATTTACAATATGTATACATTTTTTCCATTTATTTGTTGATTTAGTAAGAACTGCAGATGCTCAGTTGAATTCCAAATGATGAAGTCAGATGTTTACTTTTTTTTGTGGTTTTTTTTATATATAATGTTTTTAATTTGTTCCTTTCAAAGCCTAGTTGCATGTCTGAAGATAAATGTAATTATAAATAATTATTTGAATTATTAATCATTGGTCTCGTTACAGAATGTACATTTAGTATATTAATCCACTACAGTTATTACCAAAATATTAGTAATGTATTATGCTTATGTGTCTGATTGTGTGTATTATGTCTGTCTGTTGATATTGATACACAGTTTTGTCTGTGTGCCGTTGATAAACATTCCATTCGATATAGCAGTAAGATATGCATTACACTTTTAAGGGTTTCATAATAGATCTTTAGTTGGTTACTATGTGGGGTTTTAAAAGTTTACTATTGATTATGTGCATGAATGAAGTTGTTCCTTATTTTAGATTACCGGCATGAGCATTGGTGTTCCTTATTTAGGTGCTTTAGAACATTTATTTTGTGAAATGTATGCCAAATAGATGTACATCTACATAGAATTTTTTTGTGGAAGAATTCTTTTTGTTATTAGCATATTTTCATGTTTTGCTTTTCTGTAATATCTTCTGTAAAGAGCGATATTGCATTATTTTTCTTTATTCGTATTTTGTTATCTATTGGTGGTTTCATATAAACTGTACATTTAATAGGAATAGCAATAATTAAAACTTGTCCTTCCGTTAAATGACTTTATTTTTTTACTAATAAATCATTATTTCTGTATATCATACAGTATAATGTATTAAAGTTTCTATCTCACCTGGCTATAAGATCATACAACATCATCATGTATTAAAGTTTCTATCTCACTTGGCTATAAGATCATACAGTATCATCTTGTATTAAAGTTTCTATCTCACCTGGCTATAAGATCATACAGTATCATCTTGTATTAAAGTTTCTATCTCACCTGGCTATAAGATCATACAGTATCATCTTGTATTAAAGTTTCTATCTCACCTGGCTATAAGATCATACAGTATCATCTTGTATTAAAGTTTCTATCTCACCTGGCTATAAGATCATACAGTATCATCTTGTATTAAAGTTTCTATCTCACCTGGCTATAAGATCATACAGTATCATCTTGTATTAAAGTTTCTATCTCGCCTGGCTATAAGATCATACAGTATCATCTTGTATTAAAGTTTCTATCTCGCCTGGCTATAAGATCATACAGTATCATCTTGTATTAAAGTTTCTATCTCACCTGGCTATAAGATCATACAGTATCATCTTGTATTAAAGTTTCTATCTTACCTGGCTATAAGATCATACATATAAGCTTATATGGCCATCAAATTTGTTAAATGATGCCAATCGGTCAGCTTATGTGGCCATCAGATTGGTTAAATGATGCCAGTCGGCCAGCATATATGGCCATCAGATTTGTTAAATAATGCCAATTGGCCAGGTCATCATTGCTAAAAACAGAAGAAACTTTAAATATCTTCTCCAAAACCACTAATAATATTTCTTCATACGTTATGTACTTGCTTGTATGTCCAGTCAGACTGCGCAGACCCAGATCTGCCATCACATAATGTGACAGCAGATCTGGGTCTGTGCAGTTTTGCTAGGAGTAATCAGTAGAACAAACAACACTGACTTTTATCTGCAGGTGCATTATGCTCTGGCAGATCAGGATCTATGTATTTTGCAGTTTGACTTGACTTATAAGTGAATACATATGTATTTGACTGAATTCATTCTGACATAAAGACCTTTCAACTACTACAAGTAAGCTGATCTAACATAAGATGTGGTTGCTGTTTCTCAAGGAGATTAAAAAGAACTTCTACCAGCTCAACAGACTTTGACCCAGTTTAACAAAAGTATCTTGATTTGGAGGGCTTTAAATTGTTTTTACATCTGATGTTCGATGTGCCATTAAATGTGACCACCATTTCTAAAAATAGAAAAACTTAAATCACTTCTCAAAGTCTCTTTGACAGAAAACATGCTGGTAGGAAGATCTTTTAGATTTAGGCACCTGAAGCCTATCTTTAATCAAATGTGGCCACCACAACTAAAAATAGAAAAACCTTGAAATTATATCTCCAAAACCAAACTGTTATCAAAATTGACTTAAAAAAGCAACCTGGCCTAAAGATCTTTCAAATCTGTACAAATGGTGCCAATCTATCCAATGTCATGGTTGCTACAACTATAAATAAGCACATCTTTAAACAACAACTTCTCCATCAAAGTTAAATAGAATTTGACCAATCTTGATAGAAAACATCTAATCATGAATGTCAAACCACAGGTTAAAGAAGAAAAATATTTACACAACTTTATGTCAAAAAACTTAAGAGCAGAATTTTACTGAGACACAAAGTATCCTGGCGTGTGGTCTTACATTATGGTACTGATGTGCCATCAGATACAGATGATGATACGTACTCTGTAGAAACCTTGAAAGCTTGATGTTCTTTACGTGTCCAATTAACAGCATTAGAAGGAATTTCAATAGAAAGCTTCCCACTGACCCAGATTTCTTGGCTAACAACTCTTGCATTTGGCTAGTGGGCAGACCTCAGCCAGGTGAGCAGTCTCAGTTCCACATGGGTCTCCTGTTTAATGTCCAAAACATTGTGCAAAGAGCAAATGATATGATACTTAATTACATCTGCCAACTGGTATGATTTTGCCAATATGTATTTGCTTTTTTAGCTCTTGTTCAGAATCTTTAGTTTTTGTGCTTGTAAGATTACAAGTTATAGCAGGTTGTGTTACATTTAAACATGTTTTTGTTGGCCATATTAACAAAATGAGTATTTAAAACATTTTACTTGTATTTTTCTGGCAAAGTGCTTATTAATGTCACAGCATAACTTTTCAGTGTTGAAAGTTGTCCAGTAAACTTGACACTGTGGTTAGCGTATGAATATTTCAGTGTATTTATAATGAGCCTGCTTTTATATTTAAATCTCTCCAGACACATTTTTGCACACGTTTTTCAGCAATAGCTTCTTTTTATTTTTGAATGTGACAAAAGTGCTATCAACAAAGATTGTTCAGGATGACTACTGGTGACTTTGCTAAAAGGTCCCATCTTAATTGATCATTAACTTGTGTCACTGATCTGAAAATAACTTTTGCACTTCTTACATAGGACCATGTCCCACCACCTACATCATGTAAAATAAATTAATACAAAGTGTTCTCTTCCACTGAGCTGCATTACATGTCATATGATTGCTTGTTAAAACATTACTGTAACAAAGAAAACATAAAGCAAGGTTTGACCGTACTGAATATTATCTGCTTTTGTAATTGTTGATTGTAATAAGTAGGTTCCTGTTAGAGGAATTACTATCGATGATTTGTAATAAGTGGGTTCCTGTTAGAGGATTAACTATTTGATGTTTTGTAATAAATGAGGACCTGTTAGAGAAAAACTATTCGATGAATTGTAATAAGTGGGGTCCTGTTAGAGTAATAACTATTCAATGCTTTGTAATAAGTAGGTTCCTGTTACAGGAATTACTATTTGATGATTTGTAATAAGTAGGGTCCAGTTAGAGGAATAACAATTTGATGATTTGTAATAAGTGAGGTCCTGTTGAAGAAATAACTATAAGATCTGTAATAAGTGAGGTCCTGTTAGAGGAATAACTATTTGATGATTTGTATTAAGTGGGGTCCTGTTGAAGAAATAACTATAAGATTTGTTATAAGTAGGTTCCTGTTAGAGGAATAACTATTTGATGCTTTGTAATAAGTGGGGTCCTGTTAGAGGAATAACTATTTGATGCTTTGTAATAAGTGGGGTCCTGTTAGAGGAATAACTATTTGAGAAATATTGTTAAGTGCAAGCAGTTTCTCATCTCATTAATTTACAGATTGTGCATTATGAATTTAATTGCTATATGAACAAGAATTTAGTCTTGTCACATAACAGTTATGATTGGTATTAATATTATTATACCCATTATAATATGTAATGTGTAATAATACATATTGGCATCAACAAATGATACAAAAGTATGCAAAGGATAATGACAGAGGAATCCAAATGTGTTTCAGAGTCATTTCATTACACTGTTATACTGTTTGTTCAAATAAATATTTTATTGGCATGTGATATTTATTAACTAACATTCAAGTTCATTTGAAATTAAATTTATGAAACTTATTGAATGATTTCAATACTCGGCTCACCAAGGTTCGCAAAAGTTGGAAATTATTTGACTCCTTAGATTCTTTTGAAATCAGGGCTTGTGTAATATCCTCTGTGCATATTACAGACTAAAATGGGTTACGATGGTAAAAGAAAGACAGTTACAAGTCAGAGAATTGCAAAATAGCCTTTGTAGATGAAAAATTATGAAATAGTACTCACATGAGCAAGGGGTCAACATGAATGATGAATAATTTATTTTAATTTATTAAAAGCTACATAGGTATTGTGCATGGTTGTGATCTTAAGATTTCTGAAAAAATGAAATATTCTTATTAGGTAAGTGATGCAAGTGTATGTTCTATTAAGATAGGATGTTTTTGAGAAGTTATCTGTCCTGAACATATTTTGGCACTGGCTGTTTTCTATCAGACTATAAATAAAATAGTCATTACCAAAAAACAGTTTGTAAACATATTTGGCAGAATATATATCATCTGTTATATATGACTAAGTATAATGTATATTCATGTGTAAACTGAAAAGACCCAGATTATCTACCATGGCTTTATGTGCTTATAGAATAAACTGCATACATCCAGATTATCTGCTGTGGCTTAATGTGTTGATAGCATAAACTGCATACACCCAGATTATTTACTGTGGCTTAATATGTTGATAGCATAAACTGCATACACCCAGATTATTTACTGTGGCTTAATGTGTTGATAGCATAAACTGCATACACCCAGATTATTTACTGTTGCTTAATGTGTTGATAGCATAAACTGCATACATCCAGATTATTTACTGTGGCTTAATGTGTTTATAGCATAAACTGCATACATCCAGATTATTTACTGTGGCTTAATGTGTTGATAGCATAAACTACATATACCCAGATTATTTACTGTGGTTTAATGTGTTTATAGCATAAACTGCATACATCCAGATTATTTACTGTTGCTTAATGTGTTCATAGCATAACTGCATACATCCAGATTATTTACTGTGGCTTAATGTGTTGATAGCATAAACTGCATACATCCAGATTATTTACTGTGGCTTAATGTGTTGATAGCATAAACTGCATACACCCAGATTATTTACTGTGGCTTAATGTGTTTCTAGTATAAACTGCATACATCCAGATTATTTACTGTTTCTTAATGTGTTTATAGCATAAACTGCATACACCCAGATTATTTCCTTTGGCTTAATGTGCTGATAGCATAAACTGCATACACCCAGATTATTTACTGTTGCTTAATGTGTTGATAGCATAAACTGCATACATCCAGATTATTTACTGTTTCTTAATGTGTTGATAGCATAAACTGCATATACCCAGATTATTTACTGTTGCTTAATGTGTTGATAGCATAAACTGCATACACCCATATTATCTGCTGTGGCTTAATGTGTTGATAGCATAAACTGCATATATCCAGATTATTTACTGTGGCTTAATGTGTTGATAGCATGGACTGCATACATCTAGATTATCTATTGTGGCTTAATATGTTTATAGCATAAACTATATATATATATATATAGATTATTTACTGCGCCTTAATGTGTTGATAGCATAAACTGCATATCTCCAGATTATCTATTGTGGCTTAATGTCCTTATAGCCTAAACTGCATACACCCAGATTATCTACTGTGGTTTAATGTGTTGATAGCATAAACTGCATACATCCAGATTATCTATTGTGGCTTGATGTCTTTATAGCATAAACTGCATACACCCAGATTATCTATTGTGGCTTAATGTGTTGATAGCATAAACTGCACATATCCAGATTGTTTGCTGTGGCTTAATGTCTTGGTGGCATAAACTGCATTTTTAAAAATAATTTCTGAACAGTTATAATTGCTATGATATTATTTTTCTATGATCTAAATTGAAACTATGCAATGCGGTTGATTGAGTTTAGGCACTTAACACTCATTTTCTTTGCATGATATAGCTGGTATTGTGTTGAAATTGCCATTAAAAAGCAGCCTCCTAACCATGAGTTTATTTACATCCTGTTTCTGATTCATCACATGGCTCAGGACTGTATTAATTACTTCTAATGAAAGTTTTCAGCTAGTTAATGTTGTCTGTATTTGCTTTAATAAAATAAATTCGTATATAATTTAACTTGGATTTATCTCCAAGTTAAGTATTTAACCCATTTACTTAATAAAGGAAACACAATCAGTTGATCAGGAAAGTTCAATCTGAATATAGTTACCTCCCTTGCACACCAAATTTATTATAATAAGCTGTTGTAGGTACCAATGTTGACTGGTTTATTCAGCAAAATGATTATGTTTTTCAAGTTTTGTTGCATATCACATGCAAACCTCAGTCATACTGGTTGAAAGTTGATATGATGGTATTAACTTTTCTTAGGATGCAATTTTGTTATTCTTGTGTTATGATGGTCACCAGTCCATTTCAGTGGCTGTCATCATATGGACTGCTAAAAGACATGACCTGGACCTTCATTTTTGGCCGTATCAGCACAGTGGTCCAGACCCTTTTCCCAAACAGTCCATACCAAGTGATATTGCCCTCATAATAAGTAACTATTGCTAAATTATTTATTAACTCTTCCAATTAGTCAGATCTTTGGAGGTATATAGATATATATAAGAAGCTCCAATAAGAGTATTTTTATCACATAATTGATAGGTCCACTTCATATTCATTTTTCTATAAATAGCATAGATTGAGGATACATGGATGTTCATATGTTAATGTTATTTTTATTATAATATTTTCACAAATTGGTGGGTAGTTTTTAAAACAAATTTTCTTCTTTTTTTGACTGTCATTGTCTCTGCACCATTAGTGTAATATTTCGCTACTTCTGCTTTATCTTGTGCATACGTTGATTTTGCATATATTTCTGTTAATTTTGTATTACCATGTAAATTCAACATCTTGTTAGGTTTTTGCTGCAAATTTGGTGATTCAAAAGTCCCAAACAGTTCCAAACATTGATTTATTCCCAAGGTATTTTTGTCTCCAACTTTCAAAAAACTCTTTAAACTACTGGCAGCTGATTTATTTTGAATGACCCTAATTTTCTTGGCAGTACATGTATCGAATAATAATAATGTACAAATTGAACGAGAATCTGCATTCTTACTTGTTTTCCTTTGTAATATTTACATTTGCTTAGTAATTTCTGTCTGTGAAATAGGAAGTAAAATTGATATTCGTTTATTTGTTAATGCATTTTATATTAGCTACTTATGTGACTTGATTTTAGTGATAGTCTGGTACTTGACCTTCATTACAATGCAGCATTGTTTGACCTAGGAAAAGTATCAGGGTACCCAACTGTATCCTGGTACAGACAGCAGTGAATGCACCACAAGGTACATGATTGAAGGCAACATCATGAGCTTGTGCGATGATGAATACAATATCTCTCATGCAAATTAATTCATTTGTTTTATTTATTTATTTGTTTATTTATTTCATTACAAAGAGGACAGGAAAGTGAAATTGCATCTTAAATGCATTTTAAATAGGAATGATTCATCAGTAAATTAAGAAATAATAAAATAAAAAAGTGTGTGTGTGTGTGTGTGTGCATGTTTTCCAAATAATATACTAGGCATTGATGGTTATATTAGGGATATACCCATTACATATTGGCTGTATCAGTACTGATGATAGTATTAGTGCATGAAGAATTTGCCATTTCCATGTGGGGATTTTTATATGCGAGATGTGAAAAATAAAGGAAAGAAAGAAACAAGAAAGTGATACATAGTAAAACAGTAATATCTGCTTGCATGTACCATATACATACATATCAGTGTTCCAACATTCAATGTTATACAATATTTGTTGTATGGTGTACAGATGAGACAAAATTGACATGTTATACAACAAATATCTGCACCTAGCCAAACTGATAAAACAATTATTTACTGACTCTATTACAACACTATTCAGTTTCTGTCAAATTCTTCTTCAAAATTCACATCCTGTCAAGCTCTTATAAAAAATTCACATCCTGTCAAGCTCTTATAAAAATCCACATTCTGTCAAATTCTTCTTCAAAATTCACATCCTGTCAAGCTCTTATAAAAAATCCACATTCTGTCAAATTCTTCTTCAAAATTCACATCCTGTCAAGCTCTTATAAAAAATCCACATTCTGTCAAATTCTTCTTCAAAATTCACATCCTGTCAAGCTCTTATAAAAAATCCACATTCTGTCAAATTCTTCTTCAAAATTCACATCCTGTCAAGCTCTTATAAAAAATTCACATTCTGTCAAATTCTTCTTCAAAATTCACATCCTGTCAAGCTCTTATAAAAAATTCACATTCTGTCAAATTCTTCTTCAAAATTCACATCCTGTCAAGCTCTTATAAAAAATCCACATTCTGTCAAATTCTTCTTCAAAATTCACATCCTGTCAAGCTCTTATAAAAAATTCACATTCTGTCAAATTCTCATACAAAATCCTCATTCTCTCTAGTTCTTATACAAAATCAACCTTTCTGTCAGATTTATCCCAACTACAATTGTTACATTCAGCATATTTTTCTACTTGAAATTCAGTCAGTAGGTTTTCTCCTTTTCTTTTTCTGAAATCGACATGTACTGTTTAGCAGGTTTATCACTTGAACGTTTTGATTATTGTCTTTTTTCTATTAAAAAAAATAGTGATTATTTTTAAGAAAATCAAATCGTGCATACGTGATTGTCCCCAAAAATATGACTGATGTTTTCAGTATGTATCAATGTATTAGCAATGTTAGCATGAAATACAGCAGATAAAATATAAAAGGTTTGATGTTAAATTCTGTAAAATGTATATTAAGGCACCAAATATTACAATCCTTAAATGTTAAAAAAATTACATAAAAACAAAGCTAATTCCTTTTTTCTCAGAAAAGGCATATTTGTAAGAATTTTGTATCTACATTCATACTTGCTCCGGACATCATGTAATTTTATATGGGGGAAAAAACGAATTGTTGCCAATCTTTTGTAAATCCTCAAATTATCATTTCCACTTTCTTCCAGGAGATGTTATTTTGTTGTTTTGAATCATACATTTCCTTGCATTGATTTTTATTTTTTGTGATACAAACATATAGACTGTTTTATAAAAGTCTTCTGTTAATTACCATACAATTAACTATATTGGTTATAAAATATTTGCTCTCATCACTTTCTTAAATATTTGAGATGTGTATAAACTAGCTTACAAGATTAATCCAACTGCAAACTTGACGGAGCCAGATCTACCATCGCATTATAGTGCTGGCAGATCTGTGTCTGTGCAACTTGTTAGGAGTAATCAGTACAACAGACAACATAGACTCTGATCTGCTGGTGCATTATGCTATGACAAATAAGGATCTTTGTTGTTTGCAGTTTGACTTGTTAGCAAGTATATACTATTCTGTCTGCATCATTTTAAAGATTTGTTACATTACGAAATTCGTTCATTACTTTTGCTCATGAATTTGAGAAAAATTGGATATTTGTCTATTAAGTCGTAATATTTTTAAATATGTGGGTTTATTGTTTGCCTTTCACTTTAAGCCTACCTTACGGAATGTGAAGTGGGGTCTCTTGTTTGGGAGTTTACAAGTACTGTCAAAGTTATATTGTCAGTATGTCAAAGTTGTATTGTCAGTAAGTTTTATTTGCATATATCTGATACTGAATTGGTCATCAGTAGTGACCGAGTCATCATTAGCATACAAAAGTGTTTGTACTTGGGCAGTTGTAAAACATCATACTCCGTACTGGAAATGAACTTGTTGAATTACTTTTTCTCTGTGATATGATGTAATAACCAAGCCATGTGTTTGTTGAATCAGTATGATATAAATTTGTGGGAAAATATTTTTTTTAAATAATTGAGGCATATTCAGTCATTTTGATTTTATATTTATGCAACAAGGTGCATTGCATTGAAGTTTTCTGAATGTTTAAAATATGGGTTTTAGTAGAAAATACATTTTTTTAATATAAAAAATCACAGTTATTTTTGACTTTTCTTTCAGCATGTTAAATTTGAGTAATGTAGTTATCAAGTTTCATGGACTGCTCTTGTGATCTAAGTGGTTAGAGCGTTCACCTCAGATTTGGGAAGTTGCAGATTTGAACCCCGACCGAGTCATACCAAAGACTTTAAAAAATAGTACCAACAGCTGCCTCACTTGATGCTCAGCATTAAGAGGTTAGTGTTAGGACTGGTCAGCCTGGTGTCAGAATAACGTGACTAGGTGGGGCATGATGCTACATGTCTGCATCTTGATACGCCAGTGCTAGACGTTACTAAAGGCGGCCACACTGCAGACGTCATAGCGATATGACTGAAATTGTTTTAAAGCTACATTCAAATCACACACACTCACACACCAAGTTTCATCTCTTGAGTTTAACGGTTTTGAGATTGAGTTTCATGCTCCAAAAATTAGTATTAGACCAGTCTCAGGTGCTCATAGAGGCATGCTCTTGTGGAAACTGACTCACCCAAATAGTTTTGAGAGTGTTGGGTGAGGCTCAAGTGGTCATGATGACAATCTTTTGCACAAACTGAGACTCAGCCAGAAAGGTTTGAAGTACTTGACTGTGCTTAAGAGGTCATAGAAACCGTCTCCTGTGCAAACTGTGACTTGCCCAAAAAGGCTTGAGTTCTGGGCCAGACTCATGAGGTCACAAAAATATTCTCGTGCTTAAAATATGAATCAACCAAAAAAAAATCTGCAAGTAAAAAAAAGCTCAAGTCCTCAAACTAAAGAATGAACCAAAATATTGAGAGTACTCGACTAGGCTCAGGGGATCATATAAACATTCGCATGCTCAAACTTAGATTGTACAAGTTCAAACTTAAGATGCAGATTTAACAAAATTACACTGAAGTACCCTATTATGCAAGCTTCTAAATTTTTACAAATGATGCTGATCAGTTAGCAAATATGGTCATCATTACTAAAATTAGATCAACCAGAAACAATTTCTTCTTCAAAACTGCCTCACAGAAGTTAATAAAATTTTGCATAAAACTTCCATGCATTCAAGCCATTTCAATTTGAGTACACGGTGCCAAGCCATTATCAAATAAGGTCATTGTTGCAAGACAGAAACAAATTAAGGACCCCGAGTGGTCTAAAGCGCTCTCCGTTACGGATCACTGCCATCTCACCTCTGTCTGCGTGGGTTCGAGTCCAGGATTCGGCCAATGTGGGTATGTGAGAAAGCTTGCCAGTAGCTTCTCATGGGTCGGTGGTTCTTCTCGGGGTTTTCCCGGGTTCTTCCTCCACCATTAATACTGGCCGCCATGCATAGCCTATCGTGTGCTGAAAAATGAAATTGTTTGCATTTAAAACATGCACAGTGGAGAGAATGTTGACATACCTCTATGCTGCTTTTGATGTTTCTTTGGATATTGTACTTATGAAAATTGTACATATCTAAGCTAACTAAAATGACTGCTCCCTTGTGTTAAAAAATCACCCTGAATTAGTCCAAAGTACATTACCCTTAACACCTATTAAAATTGGGAAAATGAATTTTGCCTAACTAGATAATACCAGCTTCTGAAAGTGCATTGGATGAATTACCAAATATATAGTGTCCGAGTGGTCTAAAGCGCTCACCGTTACGGATCACTGCCATCTCACCTCTGTCTGCGTGGGTTCGAGTCTTGGATTCGGCCAATGTTGGTATGTGAGAAAGCTTGCCAGTAGCTACTCGTGGGTCAATGGTTCTTTCCGGGGTTTTCCCGGGTTCTTCACCACCATTAATACTGGCCGCCATGTATCGTGTGCTGAAAAATGGCGTTAAACCCACAACAACAACAACAAATATATATAATGTAAAAAAAAAGGTTATCAACTCTTTCTTACAATTAACTTCTGAAGTCCAGGAAGTGAAAATGACCAAGCGGAGCTAGTAGTTTTTTGAAAGATGCACATCTGGAGTAAGGCCTAGTTGTATACTCTATAACACATAATACACCCATCAATCATACACCAAAATAAAGGGAATTAAAAGTTTGTTTGAGCGGTACCTTCTCTTAAGGCACTAAAACACTTCTAACTTTCTTAAGAGATTAGACACTTCTAACATCTCTTAAGACATTAAATACTTCTAACTTCTCTTAAGGCACTAAAACACTTCTAACATCTCTTAAGACATTGAACCCTTTCAAATTATCTTAAGGCATTGAACACTTCGAACTTCCCTTAAAGCATTAATTGATTCTAAATTTTCCCATCATTTTTCAAAGCTGCCATTGAAGAGCCTCTGGTGAAGAAACCAACACTCGACCATAACGATTTAAAGAACTACCGCCCAGTTTCTAATCTCCCATTCATATAAAAAATCTTACAAAAGGTTGTTCTATCCCACCTTGCATCTCATCTGAATTCAAACAGTCTTTTTAGCAATGTGCAATCTGCATATCGCCCTTGCCACAGAATTGAAAGTACTCTTGTAAAAGTAGTTAATGACATTCTCTCTGCTTTGGATAGCGGAAAGATTACAGTCCCCACTCTCTTTGATTTGTCTACAGCATTTGACACAATATACCATGATATATTACTTCACCGTCTCCAGCATGTATTTGGCATTCTAGATACAGCCTTACTGTGGTTCAAGTCCTAATTGGTCAACAGGACACAAATTATGTCTGCAAATGGAATACACTCCAGCCCAGTGAATCTATGTTGCGGTGTTCCACAGGGGTGTGTTTTTGGACCTGTTCTCTTAATTCTATTCACTCAACCGCTCTGAAGTGTCATAGATCATTATCCAATGCCTCACCAATTGTATGCTGACGACACCCAAATATACAAAGCTAGCCACCCAGCTGATGTTGATGCTACCATCCAAGGTGTAGAGGGTTGCATTTCTGATATGAAATCATGGATGACATGTAACAAGCTGCAGATGAATGATGATAAACCTGAGGCAATTCTGATCACAACACAAAGACTTTCTCATTCACATCCTTTACCTCAAACAATAAATAGCAGCAATACCAACAGCAAATTCACAAAGTCAAGACGAAACCTAGGTGTTACTCTGGACAGTACTCCAACATTGCACAACATGTCATGAACATATGCAAGGCTGCATATCTTGAGCCGAGACGCATCAGCTCCATTCGCAAATATCTTTCAGTTGATGCCACTAAACACGTGTGTTCATTAGTACTTTCCAGACTGGACTATTGTAACTCAATTCTGTCTGGTTCGTCTCAGTATCTACTCCAGAAACTTGACACGATCAGAGCACACCTCCCCGCTGCTCTGTACCGTATACTGGTTATCCATTCGATCCAGAATCGAACACAAAATTTTTTCCCTGTGCTACGTTTCACTGACGGACTCCAGTCTAACATACCTATCCGACCTCACCCATGTGTACACACCAGCAAGATACTTACTCTCCTCTTCTGACAATCGTATACTCATTATTCCTACTATGAATACCAGGGCCCAGCAACGTGGAATGAACTGCCCACTGAACTTCGACACAAAGACAGAGATCCCATTCAAGAGTGCTCTTAAAACTCACTTTTTTC